>NW_004624758.1:20718237-20763016 GCF_000247695.1 Heterocephalus glaber
TTCAAGTTGGGGATTGTGATACCCCCTGACATGTCTCTATTGCCTAGAATTGCTTTTGCTATTCTAGGTCTCTTATGGTTCCAAATGAATTTTTGGATTGTTTTCTCTAGTTCTGTGAAATATATTGTTGGAATTTCAATCAGCATTGCATTAAATCTATATAGTAGTTTTGGAAATCTGGCCATTTTCAGTATATTGGGTCTTCCTACCCAGGAACAAGGGATGTCTTTCCATTTTCTTTATCCTCTTCGATCTCTTTCTTCAGAGTGCTGTAGTTTTCAATGTAGAGGTCTTTTGCTTCCTTTGTTAGATTGATTCCTAGATATTTCATATTTTTTATTCCAGCAGCATTTATTAAAACAGCTATCTTTCCTCCAGTAGATGTTTTTGGCCCCTTTGTTGGAGAACAAATAGTTGAATGTGTCTGGAGTTGTTTCTGCTTCCACTAGTCTGTTCTATTGATCCACATTTCTGTTTTTGTGCCAGTACCATTCTGTTTATCACTGTAGCTTTGTAGTGTAACTTCAAATCTGGGATTTTGATGCCTCCTGCTTTGCTACTGTTACCCAGAATTGCTTTTGCTATTCTGGGTCTCTTCACTACCTCACCTTGGACTATACAGGAGAGAGTGTCAGACTTGGATTCCTGTCATAAATAAGAATCAACTGGACAAAATATATGAGACAACTCTTGTCAGCCATTAGTCACCCTTGAGAGGAGAAAAGCTCGGGATATGAACCCCACAGTCACAGGTGTTTCTAGTGGGACAATTTGCTGACCCGGGCATTGGTTGTGGAGTCCCAGTAGCACAGAAGTTGTGCTGAGGGGAGAGCTAGAGATATGTTTTCTTGGTCTGCTGAAGAAGCTGGGTGCTGGAGGAGAAAGCTGTGCAGAAGGAGACCCCAGAAGTCTGCTGAGGTTCTGTGGATGTCTATGTATGAAGGCTGGGCTACACTCGAGGCAGGGGAATTTTCAACATCTTGCATAAAGCAGTTGCTGTTGAGGTGAGAGTGAAGATGAGATTCTAGGGGTTTCATAGTGCTGGGAAGCATTGTGTCTCCACTGCAGCTAGGATAAAAACACTTCATTTTTACCATCATGAGCATTCTGCAGAGTCTTCAGAAAGACCACACCTAGCATTTCATACTCTTGCTTCCATTCATTTCCTGAAATGCTTCTCTCTGTTTGATTTTGCACATCTGTTCCCCCAGTTAATTCTCTGACTTTTTCATAAGTATTCTTTTTCTTGCTCACTGAAGAAATTGAGCTTTTAGCCATCTTCTCTCTTCTCTATATATTAATTTCCTGGGCAACCTCATCTTAATCCCATGGCTTTAACTATCATTTCTACATGAAAATTTAAATCTACAGCCTCACACTCTACCCTCATTTCAGAACTCTAGTCTTACCATTGTAATTGCTTTTAGATCACTAAATCTGGCCTTTGAAGCCTAACTCATTGATGACAATTTTTGAATTTTATTTAGCACTGTACCTCCAGAGCCTAGCACAGTGTCAGGCATAACATGAGACTTATACTTAGCATAGAACTTAGGGGCCCATTGGATGTTAAAGGTGTCGGCTGGTATATTGAATAATGGCCTCTAATTCATTATTTTAATTAGTACAGGAATAATGGTGGATAATCTAAACTAGAAGATGGAGAAAAATGCAGATGTGGAAGAAGCAAAAGGAAAAAGAAGAACTAAGTTCAATTTTGAACTTGGTGGGTTTGAGATGTCAAATGCATTTGGATGCCAGAATAATCTTCCTAAATCACAGTTTCATTGTGATGTGTCTTGTTTAAAAACCTTTAGTGATTTCTCATTGTTGACCAAGTCCATATCAAATTTTCTATCCTGGAATTTAAGATCCTCCACACTTTGTCACTCTCTGGTTTCCCAATCTTCCGGGCAGGCATCAGACGATGCCTCCCCTGAGCCACTCCTTCCATCTGGCTTGCATGCCCTCTCCAATCTACTAGCTAAAGTCCTGTCGGTGCTGTAAGGTAACCTCAGATACTACTGGACAGTTAGGGTAGTGTTTGCCCATAACCCCAGGCAGAAATGCTCCTGCCTACGAGGGGTTGTCAATCTTCTTTACATGTACTAATCACACAAAATCCCTCCTTGCTTGTACCTATTACATACAACTCTTCCTCAGTATCCTGGGGGTATTTCTGTGACCTCCCTCTAGATACCAAAATCTGTAGATGCTCAAATGCTTTACATAAATTGGCTTTGTTGTGTTTATGTATCATCTGCCTGTATTCTCACTGGAACTTGAAGTCATCTCTAGATTATGTGTGTTATCAAATATAATATAAATGTTATGTAAATAGTTTTTATAGCATATTCTACTATTTTATTGTTACATTTTAAAAAGCGTTTTTTGACCCATAGCTGATTGAATATGCTGGTGGGAATTCATGGATATGGAGGGCTAGTGGCATATACTTTACGACACATATAAGACTTAAAACCTTAGCAGCCAGAGATTATATTCTGTTTATACTTTCAATCCCTCGAAGTAACTAGCCTCTCATGTGACATCTTTTAAGTGCTTAGTAAATAATTACTTAAAATCAAAGTACTTAATACAAAATACATTAGAGATGAGAGAATAATTGAAGGTATGGAGGAATGAGTAGATGAAGTAACTGCTAATAACTATACTCTGGTTGTTTTGCATACCTACCCTTCAGTAAGTTCTTAGTATCTGTGCTGAGTGTGCCAACAATGAATTGAGTGTGTGTTCATGAGAATCAGCTATCGAAGTTTGAGCTATTTGATCTGGGGAGTTTGTGGCTGTTGGTCTCCACTAGAATTCTTGTGCCAATTAGTAGAATAGACAGAGTAAAAATAGAAGCCAAGTGAAATGCTTATACTTCACCAGGCTCACTATATATAAATTATTAATGCTTCCTGATACTACATTTTCTTTGTGTATATTTGAATGTGACTATGTTGATGGAAGCAAACAATAAATTTGTATTTCCATTATTCCAATGTAATTTATAGAACTAACATTTATTATATATTTCTAATTGCAAAATAAGTGTATGTTCATTGTATAAAATTTGCAAAAATCCACAAAAACACGAAGATAAAATTAAAAGCATTTACAAGGTCCCCTCTGAAATAGAAATCTATTAATTTACTGGTATATATTCTTTTAAAATAGTTTTCTGAGTATGGGATAATAGCCTCTTCTACCTTGTTGTCTTTCTCTTAATATCTTTAGAATATTTTCTGTGTAATTCAGCTCCCTAAATAGAATGTCTCTTTTCATGGCTGTGGTTTACTCCATCATATTTGCATATCATGCAGTCAATTTGTGGTTGTTGGCCATTAGTGTGTTTTTAATATTTTATAATTATAATAACTCTGTGATAAACATCCTCATACCCAAAAGTTTTGCACCTTTCTCATTGTATTTTGGTAAATTCTACCTCTGGAATTGCTGAGTCAAAGAATGCTGGCAGACTACATGTATTGTCATAGCTTGAGAGAGGGAGTTTTATTTTGTTTGGTCCTTTTGTTTTTTAGGCAATTTATACTCCCAACAACGTTGCATGAAATTTTCTCTTTTCCCATCTCCCCTTTACCAGTTTTCCAGGTGAAACATTTTACCTCATGGTTGTTTAATTTAGGCTTTTCTGAGTATTTATTTTCTATACTTCCTCCTGTATTATAAGCCATTTATATTTCTTTTCTTCCCACTTAGTTTATATTCATTGTCCCTTTCTGTATTAATGTTAGTATACTAAAAATATTAATCTTTTATTATATATTGCAATATTTTCCCAGGTTTTATATGCCTGTAAATTTCATTTACATTGATTTTTTTTTTAAATGTAGGGTTGTCATTTCAAGTTGTTGGAAATATCATTCTTTTATGAGCTAAGCCAGATTCATGTGCTTTTTTACATTTTTTAATTTCATTTTAAATATTTTAACTTTTCAATCTATAAGGCTAATGTTGTGAGATAAGATGATATTTTTTTCCCAAATAATTCTCCTACTACTCTTTGGGTAAGTCTCCTAGTACTATTGAATATTCCTTTCTCTAGACAACTAAAAATAACACTTTTAATCATATATTAAATTCTTACATATACCATTGTCTGCAATAGATTTTCTATTTTGTTTCATTTATCTGTTTATCCATGGGGATGTTTTTCATTATGGTGGAATAGAAATGTGTGTAAATATTTACTTACGTAATTCCATCCTTATTATTGTTCTTTTTATAAGATCTATTGGCTCTTCTCATCTATTTATTTTTCCAGATAAATTTTTAAAATAATTTACTCAAATTCCAAAAAAGTTCTTCTAGGGTTTAATGGAATCTCATTAAGATTCATAAAAGAAACAGTGGCTGACAACTTGTAAAACCTTAGCTATTCATTGAGTAACATGATTTTATTCTGATTTTTCTTAAGTCAGTTAAATTATCTTGGACACCAAGCAGTTTTTTTTAAAAAACATATTTATGTCTAGAAACATCATTTTGTTATTGCCATCCTGGTTGGAATCTTAATTCACTGGGTTTTCCAAGAGTGTATTATTACCAGTAAAATGTATATTGGAATGCTGTCTCACCCATGAGCATGGTAAGCCTCTGTTGTATTAAAATCTTCCATTATATCCTTATGAGTTGTAAAATTTTATCTATGTAAATTATGTGCATTCTTGATACCCTATAAAATACATTGTGAATGATACCTTGTCTTCAAATTTATTTTCTATTGGCATTGCTACCATAGAAGAATACTATGGAAGTCTGAACTCTTGTTAGTTCTAACAGCTCCTGTTGTATTTTCTGTACAGATGATCAGCAAAATATTGATAGTTTTGGTTTTCCCCTTCTCACTTTCAACCTTTTAGGTTCAATATTGTTAAAAATAACAGTAATGGAGAAAATGCTTATTTTATTCCTGACCTTGAAGGGAATGTGTTCCTAAGATTTTTCATTGAGTGTAATGTTTGCTTTAGGATTTTGTCAAGTTAAGGAAGTTCTTTTGTATTCCCAGTTCTCTAGAAGACTTAAGAAATCACAAATAACTAGTTCAACTTAACTTTATGAGCTTAACTTTAACTCTGCATCTGCCCTTAATATGGTAAATTACACTAATAGCTTGTCTGATGTTAAATCACTCTTATTTCTTAGGATAAACCTTATTGATCATGATGTACACATTGGGTATAATTAACTAACATTTCCTTTAGGATTTGTGCATGTAGGCGCACATGGGAAATTGTTTATTATTTGTTTTCCTATTTCCTTGTACCACCTCCACTTTATTTTGTCGGTATTGTCTAGAATTTTTAATTCCAGGTTTAATGGATATTTGGTAAATCTATAGTGCTTCACTTATACCATTATCCTGAATTTATTTCTTTCCTTGCTGGAATGCTTTCTCAAGAGTGCTTACAAAGAGGTATTTGTAACAGATCCTTTTATGCGTAAAATATCTTTATTACATGCTTACATCTAAAAGGATGCTTCTGTTGATATCAAATAAATTCCAGGCTTTAAGATAATTTCATTCAACATTTTCAAATATCTCTCCATTGGCATCTGCCTTTGGTTCTGCAATTAGAAGTCTGATGTGGGGCCAGGGATTTAGCTCAGTGGTACCGTGCCTGCTTCAAAAGCTCAAGGTCCTGAGTTCGATTTTCAGTACCAAAAAATAGTCTGATGTCAAATTGATTCTCATTTCTTCATAGGTGATCTATTTCTTTTTTCTGGAAGTTTTTGGAAATATCTCTTTGGTTTTAATGATTTTATAATTTAAGATGTGTGTATTCAGTGATGGGAGAAGTTTATGATTATTCTGTACTCCTTTTAATGTGAAAGTTTTATTTTTTGGAATCTGGAAATTTTAGTTGTTTATTTAATAATTTCCTCCTGAATGTGTTTGCTTTTTTGCTTTTTCTCTTTCCTTCTGGCATTTCTAAATATATATTTTTGGTTTTCTTAGTACTTTCTTGGTGTCTTCTGGGAGTTTTTGAAATACGATCTTCTTGAAATGGTTACATGTTTCCATTCAAGATATTAACTGAATTCTTTCTTTCAATTTTATTTTCCATATCTAGGGATCTAGATAATTTTCCTTCATACTTCTTCCTCTTTCCATGTTGAAACCATCCTTCCTTTATATTCCTCTTTCATGCTTTGAACAACCTCCTTCATCTCGTTCATGACATATAACAAATATATTTAAATTCTCTTTGTGTTCCTCCACTTTCCCTTTGTTTGTCTTAATTTGTTCGGGTCTGGACTTTCTTATAAATGTTGTGAAGATGTCTTGTTATTGTCTGGCAACCTCAGCATCTCCTGGGGGCTTTGATCATCTTACTTCATGATACAAACCCCAGGGGCTGGGTGGGTTTAGAGCTTAGGTCCCTGTTTGCGTGCCCTCCTGGGGAGAAAAGCTTCAGCTCCATTGTTCATATCTGTGTTTTTTTCTGTCCTGGGGCAGCCTTGTCAGGAGCTGTAATGCCCGGGCTGTTGAGATGTGGGTGGGCGGCAGGGTAGGAGCATGCAGGGACAATCCCTGGTGAACTACGCTCCATTCTAGGCAGGCTAATGTATGACTTTGGTTTAATCTTGCTCTTTGTTTTAGCCTACTTCTTGTTACTCTAACAAAGTACCCGAGGCAGGCCACTTTTGAAGACGAGGTTTATTGAGCTCACAGTTTGGGATGTTTAAGGTCATCGGGTCTGTTTGGATGAGGACCTTGTGACGATGGTGCTACTGCGATCTAACAACCTCCTCATGATGGGAACACACGTGGGAGCCACAGATCACGAAACCAGGCAAGAAGCCAGAGAGCCAGGCAGGGGTTGCATCAGACCCTCACAACAGCTCACTCTCCAGGGCACAACCCAAATCCCATCTGTGAGCAGCAGCGAAGGACCTCAGCTGAGCTTCTTCACCTCTCTGAGGAACAAGCTTCCAACACGCTAGTCTTTGGGGACTTCCTCAAACCATATCCCAATCATAGCTTGTCACTGCCGAGGCTTTTGTCCAGTCAATGCTACTGCATCTGTTGTGATATGTGATGTTCAGCCTCACAACAATAGAGGTATTAACTTTGGAGGAACAGAAAGCAGACTAAAAAGACTTTCCATCATCATGCCCAGCCCGCTTTTCCTATGGACTCAAACTCATCAAGACCCCAACTGCTAGTGTCATGCTTATAATCAAGAAACAATATATATTTGAACCAAATTTATTAATGGTTTAAATTTTTGACATAGTGCTCATAAATGAGTTTGAGTTATATGTTCTTTTGTTTTTGTACGGATTCCGTCAATTTTGTACTAATCCTATAAAATTAGTTATATAACTTCCTCCATCGGCTAAACTTAGTTATATGAGAAATATTTGTTCCTTGAAGGTCTAGAAAAACTAAGACGTAAAAACCTTCAGGTTGGTAGGTTATATTTTATGTGTGTAAGAAAAAATGTATTATTACTAGTTAAATTACTTTAAAGGTTACTGACCAGTTTTTAATTTCTTGAGATAATTTTGAGAACTTAGATTTTTTTTAGAAATTTACCTATTTCATCTGCCTCAAAATTTATTGGTAAAAAGTTGTTCATGTGTTTTTATGATTTTTAAAAAACTATTACATATGTGAACATCCTTTCATATATTATTGCTCTTGTGGTCTTTTCCTTGATATATATATCTATATATCTGTATATCCATGTGTATATCATAAGCCATGGTTCTTTATACTAGGGACTATATATAACTATACCTATATATCTTTATAAAGATATAAACTGGTATGTATTTATATCTATAATTGGCATATATCTATATAGATGTCTAGTACTTAGTATCTAATATAGAATGAACACTTAAGAACTTTAACCAAAGTATCACCAAAAAGTTTATCTCTTTGTGGACTCCTTCCCTACTATATCTTCCTGTCTACTTCTTCCAAGAAATAATCTCTAATCTGGTCTTGTTTTGAGTTCTTCTGGTTTAAAATTGTTTTATCACATATATTTGGATGCCTGTACAATAAATTATTTGATTTTGCTTGATTTTGACCTATATAAAAGAGTATCTTACTATAAATAGCCTTTGGGGAATTGCTTTTTCATACAATATTTGACAATTCATCCAGGTCATTGTATGTAGGTGCAGTTTTTTATTTCTTTGCTATGAAATATTCCATTGTGTGAATATATACAATTTAATTTTTCCCTGGCAATGGACATGTAAACTATTTCCAGTTTTTTGATAGCATGAATAATACCATTATGGTGTTGTTGTACATATCCCTTGAAAACACATGTCCTAAAATTTTTTATAGTCTAAATCTAAGAATCAAATTACTGAGTTGTGGGGTATAAGAATTTTATATAGTAATGCCAAATTGCTTTTTAAAATATTTATCAATATGTACCAGCAATGGTTAAACATAGGAGATCCAGTTGACAAATTTTGGCCAATGGAAATCTTCAATTTTTACAAATAAAATCAATGAAAAAAATAGCATTATTTTGTCTGGATTTGAATTTCTCTGGTTAGTCATGTGATTGGAAATCTTTTTCATTTTTATTTTCTGTATTTGTTATTACAGATAGTCCTCATTTAATGACCTACCTGTTTATCAACTTTTATTTATGACTAACCTCCACTAGAACTTATGGCCTGTCTTTTTTTGTGTATAATTCTGTATATAGTATTTATAGAGCCTCAGTGTCTTTTTTTCTACCTTATTTATACAGTACTATAAGTTTTGCTGATTATACTTACAGTACTGTAGTTTTATGTCCTTTTATACATTACAGTACTAAGGGCTGGGGATTTAGCTCAGTGGTTTGGCCACCTGCCTCACAAGCACAAGGTCCTGAGTTCAATCCCCGGTACCAAAAAAAAAGTGAGTATAAAAAAGTGAATACGTTACAGTACTACATGTAGAGTTATGCAAATAAAAACAAAGTCATCAAGTTGGAATCTCCTCTGACCATTCCCTTGGTCTGAATATTGTAAAGTACATACTATATACAATTTCTCTTTTAGTGACCAATTCATTTAACAACCTAGTCAGGGGACTGAAACTCAGATGTTAAATAGGGAATGTCTATATTTCCTCTTCTATGGAACTCAGAAAATCTCTTTTTTCAATTGGATTGTTTGTTTCTTATTGACTTATAAAATTTTTTTAAATATAGTCTCAATTTTTGTTGATTATATGAACACATTTTACCAGCTTATAATTTGATTTTTGACTTTTTAAAGATGCCTTTTTTTCTGAGCAGAAGTTTTAAAACTCTTGATGTAGTTGAAACTGTCAATCTTTTATGAGTTTAGTGTTTTTAGTGTATTACTTAAGAAATCTTTGCCACAAGGCCAGAAAGAAATTTACCTACACTTTTCTCTAAAAGTTTTAAAGGTCCACTTTTGACATTTATATTCTTAAAGTGCTTTTCTGTATTTCTTGTACTCTCTAGTTCCATGAGTTTTATTTTGTTTAATTTGCTCAATTTTGGTGCATATTTATAAATCAAGCCTTCATGTCTTTCTTCAATGTGGGGAAACTCTTAGCTACTGTTCTTTTTAAAATATTGCCTCTTTTTGCTTCTCCATATTTCCTCCTTCAAGAACCACTATTTATTAGAATTGGAAGTATATTAATGTCTTTCAACAGTTCTTTCTTTCTTAAATTATCTCTATTTCTTTATGCACACTTAAGAGAAAACATTGTACCACTTTCTTCCAATTCACGAATTCTATGTCCAGCCAAGAGATTATCTTATCATTGAATTTATTAGGTTGAAAACAATATCTTCAATTTTATGATTTCAATATTTTAAAATGTGCATTTATTGTTTTTACATTTCTGTTTTATTTCACTGGATATTCTTCCTTCATTCATCTCTTTGAAATTCCTAAACATACTTATTTTGAAGTCTATTTGCTATTTTAGCTTTGCCTGTTGTGTTCGTTACTGAGACAAAACGCCAAAGTTTAAGGGAGAAGGTTTATTTAGCTCACAGTTTGTAGAGGTTTCAGCCCACAATCAGCTGGCTCCATGGCAGAGGAGGAACACTGCATAGCATGCTCAAGGTAGCATAAGCAACAAAGGGACCTTAACAACACCTTTCTCTCCCTTCTATCTTATCCAGACTACTTAGGGCAGGCAGCACTCACACCCTCAATCCTAGCACCCTTGATCCTAGCACTGCACCATGAATCAATCCCAGTATCACACACTCTAGGTCCAGCTACCTCTGAAAAAGCCCCACTTATGACTGCATGAGGCTTTGGGGGGACATCTGGACACAGCCATAACATCTGTAGTGGATTTCTAATGTAATTGTTGGTTATGTGAAATGTGTATTTTAGCCTCATTCTCCATGAATAACTATTTTTCTTTTCTTGGGCTCACTTTTCATTTAGTACTTTTGAAATAACTCTCCCTAGGACTCCCAGAACCCAGAACTATGTCTTATATTGGTCACCTAGGATTATGTTCTGCAGTGAAATTGAGTATGTCATATCTTTGTTTACTAGGCTGGCTGGTGGTCTTGGTTCTTTTCCTGTCTTAAAGCCCTGGATGTTTTCTTTTGCCTTTCCTAACCCAGAAGGCATTTGCTAACAACTTTTAGGAAGCCTGGAGATCAACCCTAAAGTGTATTTATTCTATAATTTCTTAGGTGTTGAAATCAAGAGTGAAATATTATCCCTTATCTCCTCCCTCTTTAGGTGAGGAATTTTGCTTATAAATTCCCTTTTTCTTTTACTTCTTGGTTTGGGTAATATGATTGGGGATTTTAAAGCAGGCTTATTGGTCTCAATTTATTATTTAAATGGTTAGTTTACTTCTTAAATTTGAAATGATCCAGTGTAATAGAATAGTAAGAACTATGATTTTTCTAAACTTCTACAAAGGGAGCACTGGTGATAATAAAGAAGATGAAGGTATTTGGGGAGACTGCCAGTTTTCTTACACTTAAATGACAGTTGCCAAAGAAAGAAAATGAAAAATAAAAGTGTCATAACTAAAACACACATTCTTTGCAGGTCTTTTCATCAGTGATCTTTGTTTTGTTGCAACTTTTAGCTTATGTCCTGCTTATCAATTGTTTACCCAGTAGGGACTGGAAACACTCATGAGGATGTAGAGATTTAAGTACGATACCTGCAAGCACTGGGGTTACATGAAAGCCAAAATCTACGTGGGATACGTGACCTACTGAAACAAACGGAGACATCTGTGCCTCCTCTTTGAGCTCACTTTTGGCACACTCTGTCCTGTTTCCCGTGGCCACAGCATCACTGCAGCTGCTCTTGTCTAGGACACTATGCTCTCCATGTTGCCAAATTCAATACACTTTTCACTACATTTGATCTCTTGGTAACATCTGAGAAAGCTGATCCCCTATCTCTCTTAAAAGAATTTTCCTCTTTGTTTCGGTGAGATCAAATTCCAGTTTTTCTCTATTTTTCTGGCCACTCTTTTACATTTGGACCAATAAATACTGGAATATAGGGGTTATTCCTGACTCTATCAATACTCTCTCTTTGTGAAATCTTATCCTACAGCTTTAAATAATGTATAATAAGGATTCTCAAAGTTGATCTTGAGCTCCAAACCCTCTCCTAAGCGCCAAACTCATAGATGTAATTGGCTGTTGATATCACTATGTAGCTATGTAATAGATGTCTTAAGCCTAACATGTCTAACACAAACCATAACTCATTGACCACCAAACTGTTCCTTACCAATTCCTGTCTTCCCCTAATAAGCAATTCAGTCATCCAGCTACTAAGCCAAAAATTTAGGAAGGAATCTTCCATCGTTTTTCCTTAACCCCAACATATACTATGGCAGAGTGCTTACAAAATATAGTTGTTATCCATTCACTTCTCTCCATTTCTGTCACCACTATGAAGTTTAGTCAGCATCATCTCCCACTGGTCTCCCTGCTTCATGCATGTCTTCCTCTAGCCTTCTTTCCCTGGCAGGCAAAGTGATCTTAGAATATGAGCCATACTGTGTTACTTCCCAGCTTATGACCTTCAGTGATTTTCCAGTCTGCTTACAAAAAGTCCAGACCCTCTTAGCATGGCCTGCTTCACCGACCTCATCTTATACCGTTCTCCCCTGTTCCTTTCTCTTCCCCGAATATGACAAGGTTTTGCTGCCTTAGATTCTTTTTATTTGCTTATAGATTCCTTCTGTGGCTCTTTGATGGTCTTGCTGCAAATATGAAACTCTCAGAGATGTTTTCTCTGGCCACACTAACTAAAGTATCCTGCAGATTATTTATTTCAGTTAATATTTTCTCTTTTCCCTTTATAATAGCACAGGAAATTGCCTTGTTTATTTCCTATTTATCCCTCTTGTTGGAATGCAAATTATGTAAGGATAGAGACTTTGAATGGTTCGTTATGTAGTCTCATACCAAGAACTAAGGTGACCCTATATATTTTCCAAATCGAGACACTTGTTTGTCTGACAATAGGACAGTGGATGGGAAGCAAGCATAACAGGTGTACAGAAAGGGACTGCCCTGGTTGAACTGAGATGCACACTCAATCTGCCTAGAGCACTACCTGACACCTCGTTAGTCCTCACTAATGAACTAGTACATACAATTGCAGTCATATAATGCTAAGTGAGAGAAGCCCATCTGAAAAGATGGAATACGGTACTATTTTGTTTATATGAAATTCTGGAAAGCGATGGCAAACATCTGGCATAGTCAGGATCCCCAGGAAGGAGAACAGAAGGATTGCATAGGTGAAGCCCAGGGAATCTTCAGCACAGTGACTCTGACCCGTGTGGTAATATATGGCCAATACATGGCACTCTGTTTCTTAAAACCCATAGAACTTTGCAGTAGAAACAGTGGACCTTAGTGTAGACGCATTTTTAAAACTCACTTCAGAGTTCAGAGAGTCTCAGAATGGAGTAAACAGCTTACCTGTATTACAAATGTATACAATAACCTCACTGAAGGAAGTGGAAAGGGTGGCTGAGAAGGTGCTGACCTTAAGTAACTTTGGAAAGGAGAGGAGATGTAAGACAAAAGCTATAGGGACAAAACACAGTGTTCTTTGCTGGTAAAGTTGTTTCTTACAGGGATACGAGTGCACAGTCCAGCAGCCATCATACCTGTATTTTACAGCTGGACAACTTAGTATAAATCGATGGCATGCGATGTGACCCAGGTTCTCATTGTTGAAATGGAAAAGCGCAGATAAGCAAGAAAGGGAGAAACCAGAAGGATTTGTGCGGTACTGAATTATATTTGGAGATACCAGTACAACTCATGTTTAGTTTAATCTGGATGCAAATACATATAAAAATATTTACCAATGCATGTGCATACGTGAGTTAGTATCCACATATATACTCCCTCACTGTCAGCTAAGAGAATACTCTAGTAGCAATAAGAACACTCAGTACACAGATAATAGTTTCTAATTCCTTCTCCAATAAAAGAGATCAGAGTCATCTGGGGAACTGACTGGATTTAGGACTGGGCCAGGAAATGTACAAGATGAGCCTGGACTATCTAGCAGTTTCAGAAAGTATTTCAATGTACACACACACACACACACACATACACACACACACAGTTGGACACACTTCAAAAAAACCAAGAGCCAGCCTGAAAGTGCCAAAACTGAAACAATATGAGCAACAAATAATGCGGTATTAAACTATACATCTACAGTACAAGGCAAATATTCATTAGTCCATAGTGATATAAATAAATAATGTAATAAATTTCTAAATAAGGGGAAGAGACAATTCTTCCATGCAGAAGATTTACAAATAATGTATGTACAGTCCCCTCCTCGAGGAGGTAGAGCATAGCTCCTTATTCTTTAGGTATGGGCTACACTTGGTGATTTGGTGATTTCTTCCCAAAAGTACAGTGTGGAAAGGGGAAAACTTTACAGTGGAGAAACATGACAAAGGTTACCTCTGCCAGATGATAAAGGCCAACAACATAGTGATAAGTGATGTTGCAAGGAGGAACTTCTGAGACAATGTGATAAGAATCCCCTCCCCCAAACCCTTAACTATATTCTACTATGATCAAAACACTACATAAGCACATATGCATACAGACATGCACACACACACACACACACACAGACACAGTAAGGAGAACATTTTATACAATAACTGACCTATACTCCTCAATGTTGTCACAGTTGTGAAAAACAAGGGAAATCTGAGAAACTTATCACAGCCTAGAGGAGTCTGAAGAAACATGAGGACTAATGTAATATGTTATCCCCGAGGACATCCTGGGATGGAAAAAGAACATTAGGCAAGAATTAAGGAAATCTGACTGAAATACGGAAATGCCTAGACTATTCTAGGAATACGGAAAGGGATGATGCACTTTGGCTGGTGAAGGGTGGGGGAGGAGAATTTGTGGAGGAAGCTGTACTGTACATAAACTAAAGAATGGTGAGAGTTAGCCAGCGCAAGGGTGGGCTCTGAGTTGGGAACAAGCTGATGAATGTTTTAGGCACAGGCATAGCGTGTGAGAGGGCCCACAGGCAGAAATAGCACGTTACACTGAAGAAAAATAAATAAGCCTAAGGCCTCATATGAGTCATCACACTTCTTCACAATAGCTCCTGAAGCGGTGGTTGTCTTCGCTCTTCATAGATGAGGAAATCAAGACATGAAGAGATAGAATTGTTCCCAATGGCACTGAGCCAACTCTTGGCTAAAACAGACTCTAAAGCCCATCAGACTCTAAAGCCTATATCCTTTCCTCTCATGCTAGTTTGCATTTTCCCAAGAATCCTATAAGTGCAAGATGTGGATAGGCAGTTTCTCACTTCCGCAAATGAACAACACCGAGACTGTGAGGAGCTAAGATGCAGATCAGCACGGTGGCTGGGAAGGGTCAGCCATGGCAGCCATGAGCTCCAAGCTGCTCTCACAAGAGGCATTCTCCTACTTGCCAGAAATCAGGGCTCCGAGAGACCAGAGGTCAAATTCCAACCTATGAACCCAAGGGAAATTATGTATCATGAAAATATGGCCTGGGAGCTGGAATCAGAAAAAAAATCATCCTGCCCTGGAAATGAGAATTAGGAATTAGAGTAGTGGGAGGAAGGGTGAGGTTGGAGACAGGCTGCACAGAGCGGTGAGCAGATGGGCAGGGTCAAGAACTCAGTAGCAACTCAGAAGGTACCAGCAGGAAGAGTCGAGCATCAACCCACACTTAATTTAGAAGGGTTCTGCTACCTCTTCCATTGCTGCCATATAACAAACTGCTAAAGTACATGGTAGAAGTACTGCCTGAACCTCAAAACCCTTGTTGGTGTCCTCCCAGGTCTGAGAATAGAGGAGTAATTTCTGATGTAGGGTAGGAAAGAGATACATTAGACAGCAAACAACTCAAGTGTTGGACTTAGTCTAAGCAGTAGAGCAAGTATAGCCAAGAGGATGGTTCTCTGACTTGGTTATAGCCCCCAATGGCCCATGTGTTGGATGCTTGGTCCTCAGTGTGGTGGTGTTGAGGTGATGGGACCTTTAAGGGGTGGGGCCTAGAGGGAGTTGCTTAGGTCATTGGGAGCATCACCCTCAGAAGGAACTGATGAAGTTCTCTTGGGTCCCTGGTTAGTTCTCACCAGAGGGTTACTATAGAAGAGCAGCCTGACTCCTGAATCTCTCCCTGGCTTCCTGTCTCTCCACAGGATTGGTCCTTCTCTCTTGAAATCCCACCATAACACCACCCACCAGGATGTGACGCATCCAAGTGTGCTCTCACCAGGGCCAGCACCATGCTTTTGGACTTTGATCTTCCAAAACCATAAGCTAAAATTCTTTTCTTTAAAACTTACCCAGCCTCAGGTATTTCATTATAGCAACAGAAAACAGACTGACACAGACCACCCAAAGTTTGCTTAGAACACGGATACTGATGCCAAGAAAGCACTTAAAAGGGATTGAATATTTGGCAAGCTGGTTATTGAAGGACCACTGGGTCAACTGCTCTTAAGCTAAAAGGTTAGTGGATAAACTTGCTAATAAAAATGGATGGTATAATCTGACCAATGTTGTTGGCCAAAAGAATGTAAGGTTTGGGAATAAGAGTAAGGACCAGCTGACAAGCTCTTTTGTCCTTCAGCCCAGTTCCCAGGAGAACCTCTTTTGTGAGAGGCTTCTCATTTTAGCACTGTGGCATCCTCTGTACCCTTGGGGCCTCCCTAGTTGGTCTCCAGAACTGAGTCTCAGCTGTCCTGGGTCCCACCCACCTAGAGGATGGCCTTTTGAGAAGCTGACCTGTTGTTTGTGTGGTCGGTTGGTAGATGGCCAATATTTTCTCGGAGGTGAATTGTATTTTAGGGATTCACGTTTGGGGCATGCCTAGCATCTCCTAATTACTCAGCTAAGGAGACTCTGTTTTACCACACAGATGGAATCAGGCATGTTGTTCTCTCTGCAAGCAAGCTCAAATCAAAGGGAGGTGTGGTAGAGATTCAGAACTCTGAAGCTGGAAGTAATTGACATTTGGATCCTGGAGGAGGAAGGGGAAGTATTTGTGGTTCAGTGTTTACATTGGCTCAGATAACAGGGCTCCAACAGTTGTGGTCCTACTTTCTCATCATCACGCCCTCTGCACCAGCCCCACTGAGCTGGCTGAGTAGGGTCCTAGGGACATTCCTCACCAGGTGACCTTTGTCCTGGCTGTTTCTAACACAAGCACCATTAGCTGTCCCGTAGCTCAGGATATTAAATGTTGAGGGTGGGGTGGGGTTCATCAGGTCAGCCAGCAGCTCTGATTCTGAGTATAGCATACCATCGGTCGATGTTGATGGTTTGCCAGAAAGTTCTGTACAAGAAGGTGGCATTACTCCAGATTTTAAAAACAAAATAGGGCTGGGGCCAGGGATTTAGCTCAGTGGCACTGTGCCTGCTTCGCAAGCATAAGGTCCTGAGTTTGATGCCCAGTACCAAAACAAAACAGGGCTTCTTGGGCAGGGAGAATGTATGAGACATGTATGTTAAGTACTAGTGTTCTTTTTAAGAAAACGTAACAGAAGATAGCATTTTCAAATGAATACTGCCAACCTCAGTGTACTTAGCTCCTTGAAGGCAAGCTGTACATCTTGATGCCAATGCTGAACACGCTCGCTGTTGGAATTCATCTTCGGAAATGCTCTTGGGGAGTTGGCACATTCCTTTGTGTATCATCAGTGATGAGTATTATTGGGGGATGTATTTTATTTGAGGAAACAGCCAAAATTCATAATGACTTCAATTTAGAATGGTAGGTGATTTGATAGAGAATTATTGTTTTTAGTAAAAATAATTATAAAACCTTTCCCCCCTCTAGTATCATCTTTCTGACTGACATCATAGGGCAAGATTTTCAGTTTTGCAAGGATTAGGAGAAATAATATAAGGCATTCCAAAAGAACTTTGTGCTGAATGCTATTTGGACCATCTAAGCAGAGTTTTGAATTTGGAGTATTAATATCATTTATTCAGGGACTGTTTAAAAAGAATGGTATTTCAAGCCCATAAAATTAGTAATATTAACATTTGTGCGATGCTTTTAACTTTTCAGAAAGCCACTGGCA
Organism: Heterocephalus glaber; assembly: GCF_000247695.1. The sequence continues at coordinate 20,735,839 of NW_004624758.1, forward strand.
CTCATATTTAGTGGTTACCAAGTTTCAGTGAGGCAATATTTGGTCACAGAGTTCTTAACCCCTTCAGAGTTAGAGGATTTAAATGCATATGTAAGATAGAGGGTGTGATCGAAACATAAGGTGAACATTTACATTAAAAATTTTATTATAGTAAAAGATGCATTGCCATTAATGCTTCTAAAAATACTTTGAACTCATTTATTTCATCATTCTTGTCACTTTATGAAGCAGTTCTGAAAGTCCTCTTTTCTGAGTGTCATTAGTTGTGCTATCAGGTTGCCTTGATGTCCAGAATCTATTCAAAATGTTTCCTTCTGTGGTCATATTGACTTTGTGGAAGAGTCAGGAGTCACATGGTGCCAGATCTACTAGCTAAGGTTGACGAAGACACACCGCAATATGTTTTACAAGCCTGCCTTTCTATTGGAAGGCACTTGGCAGCAACATTCACCATATTTTTGATTGTATCTTGTGAAGTTACTCATGAAAGAGGACTTTCATAACTTTTTCAGAAAGTGCCAAGAATGATAGGGTAAGTGTATTTGAAGTGGGGTGAGAATTTTGAGGGGGATTCATGGCAATGTGTCATTTACTATAATTCATTTTTTAAAACTTAAGCATTCACTGTCTATTTTGATTGTATCTTTGTTGGTATGTGGACTGGATGACAACTTTACTTTGTAAAGACACACACACATGCACACACACACACACACTGTACCATACTTTGTGGTGCAGTAGCCAAGGATCTGGGCTCAGAAGCCAGACTGCCTTGGTTCAAGTCTCACTTCTATGCTTGCTGAGCTTCTAGAGTAATCTCTTAGAACCTCAGTGCTATAGTTTGGATCTTAAATATCCCATGAAAGCCCATGTGTTAAAGGCTTGGACCCTGAACAATGCTGTACTGGGAGGTAGTGAAACTTTAAATATATAGGTCCAGTGGAAGGAGGCTGGAGCTTTAAGGGATGTGTCCACCAAGGACATATTGAGACTCCCCATCTCTCCTCTTTTCTCCTTTTGTTCCCACCTTCCTCCACCATGTGCTTCCCTCCCTGATGTGCTGCCTAGCCATAGGATCACAGACAACAGGGCTGAGTGACCATGGACTGAAACCTCTGAAACCATGGGCCAAAGTAAACCTTTCCTGCTTATAGCTTGATTACTTCAGGTAGTTGTTATAGCAACAGAAAGCTAACTAACACACCCAATTATATTATTTGTTAAATGGGAATACTAATACTAGGTATCTGTTAGAGTATTCTGGGGAATCAAATGAATTAAAGATTTACACATAGTAATCACTCCATGAATGTTAATTCTTAGTAGCCACGCTCTAACATAAGTAGTTCCAGTATTTGGAATCTCAGTGTTATTTGATCGGCATAATGAACTTGATTGTGTAACAGGAAGATGGCCAAAGAATAAAGTATCAGCATTGAAAGCTTTCTGTACACAGCTAGATTATAATAATATTTATTCTTCCTGTCGGTTATTCTTGTGAACAATATACTCTCACTTTTGGAAGACCATGATTAAATTAGAATTTGTAGCCCTCATTGTTTTTAGTTACTTTTCCCTAATCAGATCACGTCTGAAGAAGTGAGAGATTTAATACTTATCAAAGGTTTTTTGTTTGTTTGTTTTTTGGTACCGAGGATAGAACTCAGGACCTTGAGCTTGTGAGGCAGGCGGTGGCACCACTGAGCTAAATCCCCAGCCTTAATATCTAGTAATGATTTAAAAACTATCATAAGGGTAATGCAGAAGACTAATACAGTATTTTAAACATTTCTAATGTGTGTTCATTTAGTTTTTGGTGTTTTTTTTGGTACTGGGGATCAAACTTGGGACCTTGTGCTTGCACCACTGAGCTAAATCCCTGGCCCTTTATGTTCATTTAGAACTGAAGCAAACACTTGCAAATTCCTTTCCCAGAGAATCACTTAGAAATTTTGTAGAATTTTTTGATTGTGCGAACAAGTAAAAATGTTTTCCTTAATTAATTTGGAGTTAGCTGGTGGCATTTAAGTATTTGAACTAATTATTTCCTGTTTTCAGCCAAAAATACTATGACATGCTAATGCTTTCTGCTTAAGGACAAGTCCTTTAATTTATATGGATAATCTCTGGCAGGGTTATTCAATCACTCTACATCTAAATTTCCCCATCAGTAAAAAGAGATTAATACAAATAGTTAACATTAGGCTAGGACAGAAGGTGTGTGAGTGTCATGAATAAGTACCCTGCCATCTTCAGATTCAGGTCTCTCTTGGGGAGCTAATTGTTCTGAGAAATAAGAGCTGATAGAGTGAGAACATTGAGCACCAGACCTGCCAAATTTAAGCTTTTAGTAAAGATGAGCCATTAATATTAAAACTATTGTCATTACTACTATGAGGACAACAACTACTAACATCCTTCAAGAGTTCATTCAGATAAGCGCTCACTGTCCCTCGCAGCCCCAAGTGATTTGCTCACTCACTGGATGATGCTTCATATTACTGTATATGCTTAACCTAAGAGTCTAAAAGAATGCACAAGCTCCTGCTGGTCTAAGAGTTAGGAGTTGTTCATATTCATGAGTAGAACTAGGATAGTCCACTTTCGCTGAAAGAGAGGGCATGGAGGGGTACAATACCTGCAGCTGTGTGACCCAAGTTTTGGGGACATGGCAGGAAATGGGAGAAGTTGAGAGGGGGCAATCCTGCTTGCAGGGTGGTAAGAGTAAGGAGCCGTGAGGAATGAGGTGGCACAGGCGCCCTTACGCCTTTGCAGAGTGTAGTGTACAGAGAGAATGAGAGTCGCTGCACCAGCAGGGCTCCACTCTGGTCCCCTCCACCTTTCCCCGGGCTAGGAATAGCATTGCACCTCTGAAGCTGAGTCACAGGTGCCACCAGGCTCGCTGCTTCACTCTCCACTGTTCACGAGAACTGGGACAAGGAGGAATATGCTCCCTGTTCCTCCTGGGCATGGGACACCACCTTGCTGGCTAGCCCTGATGGTTCAAATGGCATGAGAGGACCTCCTGTCTGCAAAAGTGTGGGACCAGAAGCAGGCAGCACTCTGCACACTGCTATGTGCCCTAAATTTTAGGGTCCCAGATAGAACTCTCCTGAGTAAGCTTTTCGTGGTGCACTCGTCAGAGAGTCCCAGAGGACCTGTGGGTCTCTCTGGGCAGCAAGCACTCAGCTGGATGCCAGGGTCGGGGCTCTCTTCCAGGCCAACGTTCCCAGCACACACTGGTGCTCTTCAGGGTGTGTCAGTGGCATGTGTGAGAGCCACATTCATCTGCCCCAAAGGACTGGGAGCAGCTTGTTTGCACAAATCCACATTGGTCACAGAGTTGACATTGCTCCTCTCTGTCCAGCTGCTCTGAAATCTCTTGGTAAAGGCCAGCCCAGGAGATGGCTCCATGGAGTGGTGTCTGCTGTCACCCACTGACATCTCTTGGGGGCCTGTGAGCCCTGGTGCCTTTGATGTTAGGCTATGGGGCTCCTCCCCAGTTCCAGGACAATAATGTCCTCTCTTAACAACCATCTTCTGTCTCGTATCAGAATCATCTGCTCATTCATCTTTCTCCTCTCCCATAAGCTTCTCAAGGATGTAGATTTTCTCATCATATCTTGGGTGCTTCAAATTCTTTAAATTGTTGTGAAATACACACAATCCTAAGTTTACCCTCTTCACCATTTTCAAGCATACAGCTTCAGTGGCATTAAATACATTCCTATTGTTTTGGAACCATCCATCTCCAGAATTCTTTCCATCTACCCAAACTGGAGCTTTGCGCCCATTGAACAGCAACCCTTCATTCACTTCACCCTACCCCCTCTGCCTCCCAGCGCCTGGCAAGCACCACTCCTGACTCACTGAAGTCACTCCTCTCGGCACCTCATATAAATGGTACCATACAGTATGTGTCTTCTTGGAACTGACTTTCTACTTAGTGTATTCTCAAGATACATCCATGGAACATATATCAGAATTTTCTTCCTTTTTAAGGCCGAATAATATTCCATAGTGCATATAAACCACATTTTCTTTGTTCATTCACTTGGGAATGGGCATCTGGGTTGCTTCTATCATGCTATTGTGAATGCTGTTATGACCTGAGTTATAAATATGTCTTTGAGAATCTGGGTTGGAATTACTGAATCATATGGTAACTGTATGCTTAAGTTTTTGAGGAATCATTGTAGTATATTTTTATAGTGATTGTGCCATTTTACTTTCGTACCAGCAGTGAAAAAATTTCCAGTTTCTTCATATCCTCACCAAGATTTATTTTCTGCTTTTATAAAATAGAAACCATATTGATGAGTGTGAGGCAGTATCTCACTGTGCTTTTGATTTGTATTTCCTTAATGATTAATGAGGTTGAGCATCTTTTCACATGTATATTGGCCATTTGTATTTTATCTTTACAGGATATATATTTAAATTATTTGACCATTTGTAAAGTGAGCTATTTGATTTTGCTGTTGAGCTGTGGGAGTCCTTCACATACTCTGATATTGATCCATTATCAGATATACAGTTTGCAAATGTTTTCATCCATTCTCTGTCTTAACTATTTGATGGTGTCCCTTGATGAAAACTTTCCTGTTTGATGTACTCCCACTTGTCTACTTTTGCTTTTGTTCTGTACTTTGGGTTCATATCCAAGAAAACATTGTCAAATCCAATGTCATGAAAATTTACCCCTATGTTTTCATCCAGGATTTTTATGATTTGGGATCTTACACTTAGGTCACTTACCCATTTTTGAGTTAACTTTTGTGGAAGCATCTGACTTTATTCTTTTGCACGTGGATATTCCATTTTCTTAACACTACTTTCCAAAGACACCGCCTTTTCTCCAGTGACTGATCTGAGCACACTTTTCAAAAATTATTTGACTATATACTTGAGAGTTTATCTCTGAGTCTATCCTGTTTCATTGGTCTGAGTCTACCTTTATGCCAATACCTCACTGTAGATTTGTAATATGCTTTAAATTCAGGAAGTGTTGTCTTTCAACTTTGCTCTTTTTTTTCAAAAAAGAATTTTAGCTATTTGAGATCTCTTGAGATTTCATATGAATTTTAGAATAATTTTTCTAGTTTTGCCAAAATTGCTTCTAGATTTTGATAGAGATGGTGTCAAATCTCTTTGGTAGTGTTGATATCTTAACAATATAAAGTCTAATTCATGAAAATTGGCTATATCTTTATTTTGTATCTTCTTTAATTTCTTTCAGCACTGTTTTATAGTTTTCAGGTATAAATGTATTATTGCCTTGGTTGGAATTATTTCTAAAAATTTTATTCTTATCGATGCTGTTATGAATGGAATTGTTTTCTTATTTCCTTTTTGCAGTTGTTCATTGTTAGTGTATAGAAACACAACTGATTTTTATATGTTGATTTTGTATCCTACAACTTTGCTGAATTTGTTTAATCTGTGTGTATGTGTGTGAGGGGTCCTCAGAGGTTTCTTTTTTTTTGGTACCAGGGGTCGAACTCGGGTTCTTGCGCTTGTGCAGCAGGCAGCAACACCACTGAACTAAATCCCCGGCCCCTCAGAGGTTTTTCTACGTATAAGACTGAGTTACCTATGAGCAGAGATAATTTTGTTTCTTCCATTCCACTGTAGATGCTTCTTATTTATTTTTCTTGCCAAACTGCTCTAAGATTTAGAGTACTTTATAACACTGTGTTAAACAGAAGAGGTAAAAGTGGACATTTTTACTTTGTTCCCAATCTTAGAGGAAAAACATAGGCTTTTACCAATGAGTGTAATGTTACCTGTGGGCTTTTCGAAACATATGATCTTCATTACGTTAAGATAGTTTCCTTCTGCAGTATTCCTAATTTTAGCGTTTTTAGCATGAAAGAGTGTCAAATGCTTTTTCAGCAGCTATGATGATCATACACTTTTCTTCATTCTGTTAATGTGCTGTGTTACACTGGTTGATTTTTATGTGCAAAACCATCCTTACATTCCAGGGTCAAACCCCCCTTGGGCATTGTGTATAATATTTTAATGTTTCATTGAATTATTTTGTAAGTATTTTGTTCAGGATTTTAAATTCATCAGGGATTTTAATCTGCAGTTTCCTTTTTTGTGTACTATCTTTGACTCTGTTGTCAACATAATGCTGGACTTGTGGAATGAGTTAGTTGGAAATGTTCCCTCTCATCAAGCTTTTGGAAGAGTTGGAGGAGAACTGGTGTTAATTCTTCTTTAAGTATTTGGTAGAATTCACCAGTGAAGCCATCTTGTCTTGGGTTTTTCTTATTGGGAGATTTGAAATTGTAGATCTATTCGTATTTTTTTACTTCTTCGTGATTCAGTCTTGGTAGACTGACTGTTTTAAAAACTTGCCCATTTCAACCAGTTAGTTATCCAGTTGTTTGGCATCTGACCACAATGCTGGGTGTGACACGCTGTGAGACATGGCTGAGTCTTCAGGCATGGTGCAGACCAGGCAGCACAGTGGGCCCACTTGTCATCTAAGTCCGGAGCCTGACAAGGGAGCTAGGGGTCCAGAGCGCATCTAGAGCCCAGATTAGGTAGCTGTGGGGGACAGAGATGCAGTGGATTCATCCACATGGGCAGTGGTCTGGCAGGGAGGAAGGCTGTCCCTCATTGTGCCCCTAAAGAAGCCAAGCCCGGCCACAAGTCCCTCAGCAAGCTCCTTCAGGGCACTGCAGGTGTTCCCATTTCTTGTCTTTTCAGAGTGACAATGAAGAAGAGGCCATGCAGAGTGAGGCAGTACATGTGCGTGGGGAGGGATGAGCAGCTTTGGTCACATGGCAGCCTTCCCCAACCAGCTTTGACCCGGGGTCACAGAAGCAACTACACAGTCAGAAGGGACATGGTTCCCTCTACCACTGGATGGCCCGACCAGGCAGACATTACTGTGTGCACATAAAGTGCTCTTCTTCTGTTTGTTCAGCGTGACCTCAGATCCCCATTCTCAGCACATTCAGCGCTGGTCACTCACCTCTCTTAGCCTAGTACATTAACCACAGTTAACACAGTGTCTAGTACTTAGCAGATGTTTAATAGATAGGTGTTTGCTGCGGTTCCAATGTGTTCCCCAAAGTTATTGCGTTGGAAAGTTAGTCCCCAGTGCAACATTATGGAGAAGTAGAACCATTAAAAGATGATTAGGTCATGAGAGATCTTCCTTCATGGACGGATCAATGCCTTTGTTAAGAGAAGAAATTACTTATTGCAAAAGTGTGTTCCAGATGAAAGGGTAAGTTCAGATCCTCTCTCTCTCTCTCACCATTTTACCTTGGATCTCCCAGTCAGTGGAACTGTGAGACATAAACCTTTGTTGTATATAAATGACTCATCCTTGGGTGTTCTGTTATAGCAGCATGAAGCACCCTAAATCAGTGCTGGATGCTAGGTTCTGTTGCCGTGGCCCTCTCCGTAGTGTCCTAGTTGAGAGAAGATAGAGGAGAAATGAGTTCTCTGCTGCAGTTACAGGAGACCAAAGGCAGACATGTGTCAATAAGTCTTTCCTTTATTTCATCCTTCTCATTTTCATCCAACTACCCAGAGAACAGCGCTGTCCTTTGAGGCCTTTCAAGAAGGATGTAAACAGCGCAGATGACAGCCAACGCCAGCTAGCGATTTTTTTTTTCTTCTTTCAAATCAGGTTAGCAGGTTCAAATAAAACACATTGAAGAGGAATTACACAAAACTGAAACGGAAACTGTGAAGTGCAAAGCTGATATTTTTAGAAGTTTGTATAATGACAGGTCAGATTCCTGAGGATTAGCCCAAGTGCCAAATCTAACACCATTTATTAAGAGAGGAGGCAAAAGATACAGCAGGTAATTATAGTGTAGCAGCAGTAGTGGAGAGAAATCAACTCTTCTTGAACTTCTTCAGGGAACAGCTTGAGAAGTGTAATTTGAATATAGAGAGTCAACCAGAAGGGGATCTGCAAGGTGCAGGGTGGGAAACTGGTGGAGTGGGAGAAGGGACAGTGGGGGTTGCCCAGGGTTCATTATTTTCATACTTTAAAGCCCTGAACACTTTGAAAGGACGACTGCCAGAGGGGACCGGGAAAATTAGTGGTTGTTTGATTCAGGATCAATTTTCAAATCTGCCCAGTTGTAATTGTGTGACTCGCACTGTCATCACTCATGTGACTCAGGCTCCAGACGTCCAAGGTTGAGATGGCCCCAGGACTCACCGCCTCTCTGGTGTGCCCCAGAGCCCCTCTTTCCTCCCTAACCAAACACTCTCCCTCTGGACTTGTTTATAAATATCTGAAATACCTGCACGAGGGTTTAAGTATAAAAGGGATGAAAACAAAACACTTAGAAACATTAGACGCGGGCTGGCAGGGCACTGCCTTATGAAGAAGTGGTGTTGATTAAATACACACTTGGAGACAAAGGATTCTTGCCTTGTTCTTTCCCAAGAGCTTTTTATTTGTGAGAACAGAGTTCTGGGTGCCTAGAAAATGAGGAAGAGATGGGCATGAAGGACAGCAGTTGAGCATAGAAGACAAATGTGCAAACCTGCTGGCCTTCATAAGGGTTCACTCCAGTTGTCTGAGTTTGATTTTTATCATTCTTAACTTTTTATTTATTCCCCCCCCCCCAGTACCAGGGATTGAACCAGGACTTTGCGCTTGCCAGGCAGGCACAGAGCCACTGAGCTACATCTCCAACCCATGAACTACATCCCGGACCAGTCATTCTTGACTCTAGAATCATGGGATAGTTTCAAAGTTGGAAAGGATCTTCAATGTCATTCGGTCCAGCTTTTTTCAAACTGGAGTCAACCAACCCCTGGGATCCTCGGATATAATCTTAAGCAGCTACAAACTCTTTATGTAGTTTTAAGTTTTTTTGTATTTTCATTTTGACTGTGATACAATTACACTATCAGAATATTTGGGGTATCTAAATGGGGACCTGGAGCCACCTGGTCCTGGGCCTGTGTTTATGTTGGTTGAGGAAACACCCCTGGGAATTTGTGCATGGACTTTTCTGGCAGTGAGAAGAAGGAGGAGTTCCAACATCACACTGGCAGCCATCAGCCTTGATTCTCTTTGTACTCCCACAAAATTCTTTAGCAGTCATAAGCACAAAAATTATTTTCCAGTGAGAATTTGCAATTGAAAGACACTGTCATAGGGTACAATATTTATTTCTCAATTTTTTTTAATAAATGAAGACTTTGATTTGATGACATGAAAATGATGTACTCTAACAGATGGCTAAAAGAACAGAGTCAGGTTTAATACACAAATTATCCATTTCATAAAGTTAAGATTAAATGCTGTCAGAAGTGCTGTGTGAATTCAAGTTTCCAGTAATTTTAAAAGAGAAAAGTGATAGGAAAATTTAGTCATCACGTAACACGCAGAAGTGTAGACATACCAAACTCCAAAATAACTGGATTGTAGCCTTCAGCACCCTACTCATGTTGGGAATAGCAATTCAGTTTCGGCCAAATGTTATTAGTTATTTTAAATTAATGAGTTTCATTGCTTTTTGAGTTTTGTTTCTATTCACTTAAGTGAATATGACTTTATGGCTGTTTGATACTTGTAAGAAGTTATGTCCAGTTTTATACTTGTACAAAACATAATAAAAATGTGTTAAGTCAATATACTGGCTCTGCCAAGACTTTTTTCCCATTAAAAAGAGTCTGCCTATAACTTAACCTTAGACCACACTCTCATCCTCTAGGATTTTGTGGGTATGTCTCAGTGTTGGAACCTCCATCGTCTTTCCAGGGAAAACTCAACCATCTTGTCCACCTAAATAAAGGTCACCCTATATTCTGCTTGATACCATTATGCTTTCTCTGGTCCTGTGTTTGCGCCTTTCTCTCCTCCCTTCCTTCAGTCTTGCACATCCACCACAGCAAAAGTTTTCATCTTTCAGGACTTGCTTGCAAGAAGGCTCCTCTTTGTAAAGCCCGCTTCCTTCTGTGATGGGTAAGCTGCCACTTCATTGGCCCCTGTGGCTTACGTTTTTTTATGTCTCCTGTGACACTTTCCATGGGATGTCAAAAATATGGACTCAATGTGAGCTTCTCAAAGGTGTGGACATAACTTAATTCATCCTTTATACTAGTCCACAAAAGTAAAGCTTTTTGGATAAATTAGATCTTTCTACCCCCAAATAATACATCCCAGTGAAACTATCTAACCATGCTTTCTCAGACACAGCCTCTAATGTCTTTGCAACATGTCCAAGAAACATTTATTAAGCTGGTAGAATTATTTTTTTTTTACCAAATTAGAGCATGAGAGGAATAAAACAGAAACAGAGGGAAAATTTGCCAGCAGGATCCTATAAAGATCTTTAGAATTTGCATGCAGAAGTGGGCAGGAGCTTGTCTCTAGGGTCAGCTTTGGCCTTTCTGTTTATATTTGACAGAAAGGGGTTGGAAGTTAATTCTTATTTCAATCTGACCTTCTGATTGGTTGCAAATGGAAAGACTTCTGTCTGCAGGAAATGATGCCATCACCTCAAGAAGTTGTTTTTTGGACTGGCAAATGGAAAATGGTCTTAATGAAAACACAGAATAATCATCCTGAGCATGGAGGAGAAGCACTGGGAGGGAAAATGAGAAAGAATCCATATTAAATAGATGGGCCTACCAGAATATTGATGAGGAAGGGGATTTAGAGGTTATTGTAGGGAAAAAATTATTCAAGTTATTATCCTGATGTTTCTCTGTAACTTAAAAAGTGAATATATGAAATGTTTCACAAGAGGAAAGAAAATACTGAGCCATGGCCTCTGAGCTGCAAGAGGTTGTCACTCTGGTTGTCACTGTCCAGAGGCAGGATAGAGTCAAATATCCTGGGCTGCCCCTGAGCACAATCCCTGAGCTCACTTTTGCTCCTGCCAATTTTTGTTTAGAAAGTATGATCACCACGTGATGTTCTAATTTTAGTATATGTACTGCCGAAGTGAGCACAGCCACGTGATGTTCTAAAACAGGCTCTTCTAAGCAGTAACTCATTTATGGTGTACTTGATAGGGTGTAACATGTAGTAACTCATTTAATGCTTTTTCTAACACTTTGAGGTAGGTACTAATGTTTTCCCCATTTTACTCAAGAAAGGAGTTGCCAAGCAGTTAAGAAAGATGCCAGGGTTCACACAGCTGGAAAGCATTGGAGTCTGTCTTCAGTCTCATCCAACCTGGCTCCAGAGCCCTGGCTCTTTAGCACTGTGCTGCCATGGAAATTCCACCCACAGTGGAGGATATGTGGGCTCTGCATCTGACAGGACTACATGCAAACCCTGACCACTGGCCCTTGACATGGGACAGCTTGTTGAATGTTTCTCAGCCTCTGTTTTATCATTCAAAAAATGTAAAAAATAATATTTAACTCAAGGGATGTTTGTGTGGATGAAGTGAGCCATGTACATAAAGTTCTTGGGGCAGTACACAAAATAGGTGAATAATTTCCCCACGCCTGCACCATCCTTATTTTAGAAACCAGAGCTTCAAGGCTTTTGCAGTGAAATATGATGCATGAAATATGAGACTGGGTTTTGGGCTGGTGTTGAGTTACTGGGATGTGTGTGCATGGGGCCGGGATCCCAGCGACATCCCAGTGGGGTATGTGAGGATGCTCAGAACCAGGGACTCATGAGGCTGCTGTCCTGTCCCTAAATGTTCTCCTCAAGGGAGATATGGCTTAAGAAAATGAAGAAAATGAGACTTAAATTAAATTGCTCCACTGTACTTTTTGCAAACAAAGCAAATCTCTTCCATAGCAGGCACAGCTGGTTATCATGGAATGGGTGACTTGCTCGTGTCCTGTGTTTGGCCCATGGTATCCAATGCAGGTAAAATTTCTTTTATTCTTGGGGCAGTGCTCGGATGGAAGGGAGAAAGAGCAGTACTGGAATAGTAAACAGCCCCATCCCAGGGATAGAGGGTGGGTACCTGGGACCTAATGTTCTCCCAGCCAAAATACCTTCATCGAGCAAGGAAACAGATGCAAACCAACCAGGCAGTCCTGGGAATCATTTCCATTGCCCTAGAAACTTCAGAGTCTGCAAACTGAGAATCATCTCAATCAATATTTAATCCAGAGTAAATAATGATCATAGAGAGGGTGGGCCCTAACACCAGCCAGGACTCGGCTTTAGGTCAGACCTGTTCCCGGAAGGCTCCATGCAACAAGAGCAGAGTCCCCTTCACCTTGGCCTCCTGAGAGATGGCACACCACACAGCTGCATTTTAATAACTTACCATGTTGTGGTGGGCATTAGCCAATAATGGCTCTCGCGTGGGAATTCAGAAATAAACAAAAACTACAGTTCCCACCTTCTAGGAGCTAATGGTTCCACAGGAGCATGGTCAGATAGGCAAGCCATTTCAACACAGTGTGACAAAAGCTGCTAGAGTGGGAAGCAAGGAATGGGGCATGCAGCAGAGGACACAGCAAGCCACTTCCCCCAAGAAGGAACAGAAGCACAGGGAGGCATTTCAGGTGGAGGGAGCAACTTTGCCCCAGCTTGGAGGGTCAGGGTTTGCTCTGGGAAGTGAAGAGTAGAAGCGTGTGACTTAGATGTGAGACAAAACACGGCAAGGCTGAGTCGCAAAAGGATCCAAATGGCATGACAAGGTGCTTGAACTTCATAGTGTGTCTGATAATTCTTTTGCCTTTTCTTGTATGCAGAGTAGAATGGAAGTCATGGAGTCTTTTTCCTCTAGAAAAAAATACACACACATGTATGTACCTGTATCAACATTATACTTCACATTCATCTTCAGGGAGGGTTGTGGACATTCTGGCACCTGTTTCATGTGGATCCCAAGTTTAAACTTCTACCCAGCTGGAGGAGAGATCAATAAAACATTTTACGTGAGCAGCCCTGCGTCCACTGCATAATCTGCATGTGACTTAGAACCAGCACCATGGGCGATGGATTGGAAGAAGCCAACCAGAGAGCATGGAAGATGAAAGAGTTTAGACAAAGCAATGGTTTGGTTCATACTCCTCCATCTCCAAAGCTGTTTGCAGGTGACAGACAAGATGCCCAACCTACTTGTTGGACATGGAGCATTTTCTGCTTCACTCTCATCTTTTGTGGGGAAGGTGCCCAAGTCCAGCTGTCAGAGAAGGCAAGGACAAGGTGGGAAGAGAAGCCGTGACCTACAAGCTGTGTCACCAGCTCCGCGGACAGGAAGAATACACTGAGACCCCAGAAGTTCAAATCTGAGGATGTGATCCCGGAGCAGTGGTCTGCTATTATCAACTGCAGCAATGTCTCTCTTGGAAAGAGGAAGCGTTCAGGTATGGAGCCTCCTGGATCCCCTTCCTATTGGGAGGCTGGAGAGTGTGTGTGGAGAGAGGAGTGCGTTCGTTTAGCAATGGAATAGGGATCTAGGGATCTGAACGTAATCCTGACTCTTCCTGTGAGACCCTGGGAAAGGTCTGTGCTGTTCTCCCTTCACCTGTTAAGTGGAAGTAACAATAAAAATGCGAACCTGCTGTGGAAGGAGGATGGAGGAGGGATTATAAAGCGCTCTGTAAATGCTGTTCGAAGGCGATGCAGTGGTGATGGATGGTCATATTCACCAAAAGAAACAGCAGAATTGTGTTCATCCTTAACTTCCCCACACTGTTTTGATTTCTCCCATCAGAAAGAGCCCTCCCATAAGCTCTGAGAAGCGGAAGAGCTCTGCATCCCTTTCTTGATGCCTTATTGTGAAAATCACAGTGGGGAAGGAGGCAGGGACCTTAGGGAGCTAAGCCAGCTGCAGCACCTCCTAGCAACAGCTGCCTGTGGAAGCCAGCGCTGACTACATTGTAGTTTTTAGAAATGTTTTAATTTGATTTAGTTATTTTTGTGGTACTGGGGATTGAACTCAGGGCCTTGCACATACTAGGCAAGCTCATTGCCCCTGAGTTATTCCTGCAGCCCAGCTGGATTTTGTGGAAGCCAAGACAGCCTATGGCACTTGCTGTTCTGCCATAAGTTGGCACAAGCTTGTCAGAATGACTTGGATTTCCTAAGTCGGGTTACAGAGGATGTGCATCCCCATCCTCCCAGTGCAATGCGTGCTGCTTTTTCTTTAGGGTCAGCCTTATACCTGGATCATGGGGGAAATGATAAGCCCATTGGGGTGCAAACCAATGCAACCTCCCTTTCAGACTCCCAAATGCTTGCTCTGCAGAGTGAAGCCTTGCTGGGCCTGGGTTTTTTCAAGAAACGGAGTTGTCACCATCTCTGTCAGTTGCTCTGGAGCATAAGAGGAGAGTAGCTACAGGTAACAGATTATTTTTAATTCTGCCTTGTTATTTGGAACCGATTTCCCATATGTTGTTGTTCAATTCCTTGCATGAATTTTCTCAAATATTTGTAACATATGTCATATCTATATGCAGATTTTAAATTATGGATGCCTTCATCCAATCATTTTCGAAGGGGGAAGAATCCAAGTCTAATACTGTCAGGCAGGACCATGGTCTCCTGGGCATCGGATATCATTCAGGTAGACACATCTGGTGAAATGTATCACATCAAATTAGTATCAAGGGTATTCAGACTCTGAGACTACGGGCAGACAATCCCCTTCTAATGTACTGCTTTTTAGATTGTTGGGGAAACTTGAATCCCAATTCTCCTGTGAAATGAGTGATACTAACATGCCTGTTCAAATGCTCAAAGTGAAGATCAAAGCCACAGTGTCCAAATTGGCTTTGCAAATACAGCAGCCCCTTGCTTCCCCCCTGGGGATACTGTGCTAATTTTATCAGCTCTCTCTGGCTCTTCTGCTATTAAATAGCAATAAATAAATGTGTGGGTTTTTTCTGGGTTTGCTAGTGGCTTATTTGCCTGACAAACAAGCTCATTTCCTTTTAAGTGTGAGGTTTTAGTCCAACTAATAGAATTAATCTATTTTTAATGAAAATGCGAATGGCTTTTACTTAGAAATCTACCTACCCACCCACCTCCCTCTCTCTGCACCAGGCCCCAGCTCCAGCATCTCCTCTGAACACATACATCCAGCCATGAATATTTCAATACATCTCAGGCTCTCAGATCAATATGGGCAACTCTCAAGCCTATTGATTTTCAGAGGTTTGACTCGCAAGGGTGATAAAATATTTCTGGATTTATGAAACCAGAGTTAAAGAGGCCTCTCAACTTTTACCAGATATCTTTGTTTCCTTTTCCTTCCTCCTCCCATATTCCTCTTGCTTGTTTTCTCTCCCTCCCTCATCCTGTCCACCCTCACCTCCCACACATATGCACAGCCCCACATGGAGATTTAAGGCGAAGCTCTGAGTCCTCGGGCACCATTTCCCCACTGCATCCACTTCAGGCCAGTAGAAGAGACCAAGGGAAGACAGCAGCCCCAGAGCACGATCCAGCCCCCGTCCATCCCTTGTGTTTGCGGGGTCCCTGCCAGCTCCCCTCCTGTCTCTGATTCATTTATCAGCACAGCCGACTCCTCCTCCTGTGCACCTCTGAAGATGTAATCCCAGAAGGCGACCCTAGCAACATACGAGGAATTCCCCACTGAGGCACAGGAGCTGAGTTGCTCCATATGGGTAGGAAATAAGCTAATTATACAGTCAGCCATGTCCCATGCCAGGATGGATGTTGTTATAAGTTTATCCAGCCTAGTTACGATGCAGTGAGACTGAGAGTCTTGGAAAATTTTTCCGAAGCTTTGGTGATTGACCCGCTGTGCTGTGGATTAGGTGTTTGGACATCTGGGTCCAGGTGTCTCTAACTAGCTCTGGGAGGTTGGTCAAGACCGGTCAGCTCCCTTTTTGGCTTTTGTTTCTTCTTTGTTAAAATATATTCATTCATATATTCATTTAACTAATTTTTAATTTAGCCATTGTGCAAGAGCCAAGCATAGATGACAGACATGACAGATATTGGTCCCTGATCTCGTAAAGCTTATTGTCTAAGACCAATCAGGGACCTACGAGTTTCTCCTCCCTCTCCGCTCCCACACTGCATGCCTCCAGATATTGCAGTGGATGCTTTATACAACTATGGTATAGTATTTATAATTTGATCTCTTGCTAGAATGTGTGTTTCTTCTTGGTGTGGATGGTGCTAAGAATTTTAGAGGTGTTTGCTCATTGGATATTAGTAGAACCAGTAGACTATGGGTATTTTGTGTCCTGCCCACCATCAAAAAGAATTGAGCAAGCAAAATCACAAATGTGACATCTCAGGGGAAATGCACTCTGCAGTCATGGATCCTGCTTTAATAGATTTTCTTCCCCAGTGTTTGGCAAGGAAAAGCAAATGGAGGACTTACAGAGAGCAACTTAGAGAACACCAACAAACTGAAGGCTCCCCTGCCCCAGAAAGTTTCAGGTGACCCAAAAGACCCCCATCACCAACATAGACAAATGGACAAACACCTTGAAGCACCACCAAGTGTTGATTAAAAATGGTAGGAGATGTGGGTGAGGAAATGTCTCATTTCTTATGATGGCTGTGTGATGTATTTTTGCATTTGAACCTGTCCATGGAAGCCAAATTTGGTGCTGTGTGGATAAAAATAGCTGTGTGTCCTTGAACTGATTTTCCCCTCCTCTACAGACTCAGTGCCTGGGATTAGAAAAGACACATAAGGCTCCTTCCAGCATGGACAATGCTCAATTCTATGTGGCATGGTGGATAACTTCTATGGTTCAGAAATAAGTGCTTTCTCTACTGTGTCCCCATGAGTTGCAAAGTGGGACTTTATTCTGGCTAAGAGGTGCCCGCTGAGGCCAGCCCTAGTGAGGTGCAACCCTCTTTGACTTCTTCCACTCATAGCCAGGAACTGGGTTTTACTAATTGTCCCATTTCCATACCTTTCTAGCCAGAAGTTGACAGAATACAAGTTCTAATAAGTGATCAATTTGAATAAAATGCAGGGTCCTGGAAGAAGGGTTCTGCTGATCTTGCTGAATAGATCCCATCTGCTCCAGACACGCATAGCCTGGATCTGTGTAAGGCCAGGGTAGGGGTTGCTGGTGTCACCCTCCTTGCCCTTGAGCCTTCAGCAAGCAGCCTCAAAGGCTTCAGAGCCTTCACTGTACCTTCTTCTCCATTTGACTGGGAGCAGAGAGAGACCATGCAGGTACCCTCTGCTGTTCTTCCCATGCAGGAGAAGGATCAGCTCCTTCCATGGAGAAGTGCCCTGAAGCCAGTGGGTGTTTCCAGAATGGGTCTGGGGGAGTGATGCACAGGGGTGGGAGCACTTGGTGGCTGCTTCTGAGCAGATGGGGCTCTAATGTCTCTGCTTTGTCTCAAAGAATCCAGAGACCTTCCTAGGAATCAATCCAGGGATGGACATGGGACCCACACAGCAGAGCACACCACTGGCCTGCAGCTCTGGAAGCCAATGCTCACATCACTGTGGCAGGGCAAAAGCAGGGGCTGGTGGGAACCTTGCTGCTTGGCTGTCAGCACCTTGCTGCTCAACTGGTTGCTTCTGCCTGTTGTCTCATTTTGTGTCTCCCCAAATCCTTGTATAGACAAAGCACTAATCCCCAGCGTGCAGATTGAGAAGAAAGCTCTGATAGGTTCATTCTGATTTGTCCCTTTTGAGGTCACGAAGGCTGAGTTTCCAAATTTCATGTGCGGTAGGAAGATACAATAGAGGGGCACTTGATAAGGAGGGTACTTAGTTGCCTCAACTTTGTTCAGTCTTCTTGGGCAGTGGTAGGTTATTTTCTTTTAAAAAGAGAAATGCAAAATTTTACTTAAATATTTAGGGACTAAGAGTAGAGCTGCAGAGGAACTGTACACCTGGGAGGCTTTTGGGCCCTACTCCAGACACCTCCAAGTGGTACCAGAATTCTTTGATAGCCAATGTTGAAACACGGGGATGGATGCAAGGTTTGCAGTCTCATGGTTTGCTATAATGGAGCTGTTGCTATCTAAAGAAATGGCAAAGAATCTCAAAGTGTTTCCAGGCATTAATCCGAGGAGACTATAATGTCTTTGTCTATTTCAAAGAAACAAAGTAAGCAGTTGATTTTTTTAGTTTTGCAAGAAACACTTGGTCTCTGGCTAACAGTTGGATGCTTTCCATCCAGTGACATATCCCTGCCAGTCACCCCTGTTCTTTATTCCAAAAAGACTCTGTCTGGAAGTACAGTCAGTCTTCTGTAACCACAGGTCCATGGCTTCAACCACAAAATAAAAATACTCAAAAAAAAATTGTATCTGTACAGAAGATGCACCTACCCTGAACAATGCAGCATGCCAACTATTTGGATAGATGTGCATAGTATTAGGTATTTTAAGTAATCTAATGAGGATTTGCTGTACATAGAAGGAAGTGAGTAGGTTATATGCAGATGCTGAGGCAAGTTAGACAGGGGACTTGAGCATCTTAGGATTCGGATGTTCATGGAGAGGTGCTAGACCCAATCCCTCACTGATACTGAGGGACAAATGTATAGCACATGTATACACTTGGAGAAATATTTTGCTAAATTTTGGGGTATACATATAACAATCTGATTTAAAATAAAGACTATGTAAAGTTTGTGAAATTTGCTTTGGGAGACTATCAGGAGGCAGCTCAAAGGAAGGGCAGCCATTCTCCAGGGCATCTGAAGATGAATTCACTTGAGCCACCTCCGTGACTTCTAATCTCCACGCTATGACCCATGCAAGGGGAAAAACAGCTTCAAATGTGACCCCGAATGGGAATCTCCAGGCAGGTGCTCTGAACCGATCTGTGGTGGATTTGCTTCCCACGTGAGCAACTCCATCTTAGCCAGGGCTCTATTTAGATGGCAGCTAATGAGACTCTGGTTCTCCCCACTGGTGCTGGGGCTGAGGTGGGGACAGCCAGCATTCACACATGTTCCTCCAGCACAGCAGACTCCTCTTATGCCTGCCTCCTTTGTGCTAAGCTGTTTTCTGATAAAGGTGCATTACTTGGCTCTCATCCCCTGTGTTCATTGTCAACCCTAAAAGGTAACTGATCCCAGATTAGAATTTGGGGGCTAAAATACACTTTGGATATCACCTGGTCAAATCCTCTTACTATAATAGTGAAGACACTTAGGCCCAGAGTGGTGGAGTGATTCGTAAGGTCTCATGGTTAGCTAATAGTAAAACGGAAGTAAGACAGAAGTCTCCCAACTTCCAGTCTAGTGTCCTTTCCATTGTTCCAAATATCACATCATCCTGTCCAGATACTCATTGCGAAATACTACTACTACTACTACTACTACTACTAATAATAATAATAAAAGATTCTGGTGCATTTGGTCACGCTCCCTTGAAAACATGCCCTACGATAGAAGCTGAGAAATTGAAAGCAATTTCTCTTCAGGAATGATGGCTGGACCAATATTCACACCTCTCCCCCCTGCATGGTGGAAGTAGTGTACCATCCGTTGGTGGCTAAGCTATGGGAACTGTCTGGCTGATGAAGTGTAAGCAGACACAAAGCTCCATCCTGAGCAGTGTGGGCTATGGCGAAGTCCAAGTGGTCTTCCCTTCACCATGAGCACCACGTGCTCCAGCTGCCCACCACTGCTTTGTCCTGGGTCTTGAATGCAAAGTTGTGAGACAGCTCAGGCCCAGCCTGCAGCACTACAGCAGACCAGAGGGAGAAGGTGTAGGTCTGTGGTTGTAAACCACGGAGATCCAGGGAGGTGCTTATTATCCAGCGTTACAGAAGCAAACGGGAGCACAGTCAAATAGACTTTTCCTTAGCTATTCCTATCCTGACCTCACTTTCACAAGTTCACATTGCCAATCTATTTATCAGATGAGACAATCGCATATCAGTCAGATTAAATGCTTCTTGTAAGATTGCCTTGGGAAAACACAGAGGCACAACCTAAGTTAAAAGCTGTGTATCCTTCCTGAATATCGGAATTCAGTTTCCTGTGATATTTAAGTACGAATCTTATTGCTTTTGAGGTTGAAAACCAACCAAGGCAACTTAGTTTTGCTTTTCTATTCTCTGTCTATCAATCATTTATTTTCTATATTCATTATCAAACATCTATATTTCTGTGTATTTATACAGCTATCCTTTCTATCTGTCTGTCTGTCTGTCTATGACCTTTCTACTTTTTTCTACCCACCCATCTATCCATCTGTGCGATTATGTATTTGTCTGAGCTGTAGAAAGTCCCATTATGTTTACTGTTGTGAGGCTGACATTTTAGTGACTAAAAAAATCAGCTGAGTTGATAATGTTTTGGTTGGTCTGTCTGCATCTGATTACACTTGTTTCTAGATCCAGGCAGTTGTTAATGAAACAGTTGCTGTTTTGTTGACAGAACATTAATTACTTGATCTTAGGACTCAGTAATTGCACAAACCCCCTCTGTATACATTACTAATTACATTAGCAATTATATGGCATTTTAAAGACAAAGAAATGACTGAAGCAATTGCAGTGTCTCAGGTAACCTGCTGTTAGACTTCAATCACATTCCTAGTGTTTTCATGATGTGCTGAAATAAGTCCTGGCAGAGCTTGTGACATGGGCTTGGAGAAATGGCCTAAGACTTCTTGCCTGTGAACCCACTGCCCAGCAGTAAGTGCATCATACAGGCCGAGATAATGTGGCTAAAGTCCCTTTATCCTGTAAGCTTTATTTTCTTTCTCCATTAAAAGTTAGACAGAGAGAGAGAAAAAGAGAGAGAGAGAGAGAGACTGGACAAGAAAAATTTGTTTATTCAACAAATATTTATTGAATACCATTATCTAAGATGCTAGGGGTACAAAGTTATTGCAGGACTTCATGAACTTATAATTTTTTTGCATTCAAAATATTTTAATAATGTATAAATAATAAATCTCAATTATGCATTTCTAGTGTTCAACACTAAAAATCTGAAAGCATAATATTAATACAGGAAAAAGTAACAAAATATAATTGTATATTTATCTGAATATAATAACAAGTTTTCAGATAATATACAGCTATTTCACCCTCAGGCTAAAATATAATAATATAAAAATTACAAAATTTCTATGCAAATTTTTAGTCTCAATTTCCAAGTAAAGTTTGACTCGTTGGAAAATAAAAAAAATTAACTATTAATTTGATGTTATTAGGTTCCATTATCACACTGATTTTCTTAAACAAATAACTTTTCTGCTTCCTTTAGTTTTTTTTTTCTGTCCATTTTAGCAATTACAGCCCAACAGTCATCTTGCATTTTTCTCGCAGATCCAAATTTGAGCACAGATCCAGGAGTTGTTAGAGATGAAGGAGTCTTTTTTGGTTGAACTTATAATCTTTTGGAGAAGACAGGTGTTAAATAATAAAACTCAAGTAAATGGTTGTACCAGTCAAGGTAGTGATGGCTGGCTACATGACACAGCCCTGGAAGCCCCAGAGAAAATATAATTGCATTTCTTGCTCATGCCCAGGACAGCAATTCCCAAGCAGGGACTCGAGGATTTGGGCTCTTCCCTGGTGTGGCCTCATCATTCTGGAGTCAGTTCCCAGCTGTTCAGACAGAAGAACCAAGCAAGGGCCTTTTGGAAGATTTTAGGGATTAGGGCATTATTTTCTTACGTTCCACTGGCCAAAACTGATCTCACCGCGAGACCGAGAAGTGTAGAGAAAAAGGAAGGAAGAAGCATTTACTGAGTCTCGACCACTCTAATTACAAATGGTGACTAGGGCTATAAGAGGAATGTAGGTGGTACAATAACAACGTATGCTTGAGACCATCACCAATGTAGGACCCAATACCAGTTCCCTGTTCTTCTCCATGAGTGTCCATGCTGTCTCATGGAAATGACTCTCCTTCATTGTGTATAGTCCTCATTCAAGGTCTCCTGCCACCTCACCCTATCCCATCACATGGTCTGGGTGACACAAAGACAAATAAAGATTGACTCACTGGCATTGAAGCTCTTGTCATTTGCGTCCTTGGATCCCAACCCTGACTTTTCTGAGACCATTTTTCAGCTTTCTTTTTGAATCTCTGCATAACCTCATATTGTTTCAATTCCTTTTCTTCCCAGGTTAACCAGCAGGTTTCTGTGCTTGCAGCCAACAAACCCTAACTGAGACAGGAATATAATTTAGATAGGTGCCTGCTTTGGTAGCACATATACAAAAAAAATGATTGTAAGGTTTAGGAAAGCCTTCCCTGAGAAAGTAACATTTTTGCTGAGAAATGAAGCATAAGTTGGAGTTAACCAGGCAAAGAGTGGAGAAAACTATGTTTAAGGCAAAGGAAATCACATGTACAAAGGCCCTGAGGTTAAAAAAGAAAAACAAAACTTGTATTGTTTGAGAATCATAAAGCCTATCTAGCTAGAGTTGGCGGAGTGAAGGAGAAAATGAAATGAGGTTGAAAAGGGAAAGCAGTAGATTTTCAGCATTTCATTAGCAATTGTAAAGGTTTTGGATTTTATCCTAAGTACAATGGGAAGCTACTGAAGGTCTTGATAGGGAAGGCAATATGATCCAAATTATACTTTTAAAAGGCTACTCGAGCTAGTCTGTGGGCTATGGGTAGGAGGAGAGAATAGAAGCAGGAAGATAAGGCAGGAGTATTCTGGAGTGGTGGCCGTGCTCTGTCTCAATGACTCACCAAGAAAGTGGAGTTGTTTCAAGATTCCCCATAGATGCCTGAAATCACAGACAGTACCAACCTCTAAATACACTATGTTTTCTCAATTATACACTCTTTGCTAAACAGTAAATTATAACTTAGGCTCAGTAAGCAATACCAACAATAACAAATACCAACTGACAACAAAATAGAATGACTTTAGCACAATATTGTCTTTCTTTCTCCCATAATATCTTACTGTACTATAGTCTTTCTCCTTCAGGTGGACTCCAGGTCCCTGACACTGTAGAAAGCAAACCTCAGCTGAAGAGGATTGGCTGTATATGGATCTGTATATGTTCAGGAAACAAGTCTTGACGAGAGGTATAAATTTAGATATCGTGGGTTATGCAGAGTGTTTGAAACCATGGGAAAAAGGTGGCAAAATGTCTCTGAAGCCCTTCTGGCTCTGGTAACTCCCACATCTATTAGCCCATGAACAGTCACCAAATCCCACCATCTGCCCACATTTCTAACAGCTTGGGAAGATATTGAGTTCTTCTTGCCCCGTGCCAACAAGCATGCCAATCTTCCCTGCCTTACTCACTAGGCACCGTGAGAACAGCTCCACCCTCCCAGACTGGCCAAAGCCTTGCCCACACTGTTTCCCCTCACTGTTCCACTCCTTCACCCTATTTTCTGTGGGAAGCAGCCTTACTGTGCCCCCAAACCCAAGCCAGTTGTGCCCCGGCACAGCCCAGCTCCCTCTGCCTACGGTAGTCACCAGGTGTAGTCTGCAGGTGACTCTGTTTCCCTTGCTGAGCAGCCTGGGGTCAGAGAAGCCTTGAAGAAAGAGCAGAAGGCCCCCGTGCTCTTCCATGGTGTCCAACCTCGCCCTCTGGAGTAGAAGTAGTGGAGACTGGGAGCAGCAGGTGCCGGCCCCGGGAATCTAGTCGGGATGGAACCTGAGACAACCCCCAGAAGCCACGGAGGTCCTACCAGCCTCCCCTTCACAGAACTGGGCCTCTTTCTCTGTGGGCTGAGGACGTAAGTGTGAGCAAATGGCTTGGCCAGGCTGGGGCCCCAAGTGTGAGAGTCCTGGAGCTTTATCAGTGCTGACATTTCTGCCTTGGTATATGCAACTGCTGCTACACATACGGATTGGAGCAAATGAGATAATTTATGCAAAAGCATTTTGAAATATTTACAGGGCTCTGCATTGTCTTGCTTGTTGTTGCCATTACCACTCCGTGGAAGAGGATTTCTTCTTTAATATCACCCACGTATTTGATTAAAATTAGAAGGCAAATTGGCAAATGTCTAGAGTGATTTCTTGTGCAGCTCTAAGTGCAGTGACCATATAATCTACATTTCCTAGGATTGCCTGAATTTTATGTGACTTTGTTCTTTGCAACTAAAGTGATTTGTTGAATTCTCAACTAAGTGGAATTTAATCGTTAAATCTCTGTAAAATTTTTTCTCAAAAATAAACTCATGTGTCAGAATGAAAACTTTTGTCAGACCATGTGTCTTGCTGTTTGGAGAGGTGTCTGTTATTGTCCCCTGCATGGGACAGAAAGGACTTAGAGCTTCTCTCCTTTCTGATGCCCTTCCTGAGGGAGGAGGAGAGGACAATCGGTTCTTCTTTGACAAATGAACAAAACCAGAGGGTTCAATGTGGTACTGTGGCACTGTGAGGACAGATACCATGGGATTTAGCTGGATTTCAGTGGAAGAGGAGGAGAAAAATGGAGACTGGAAACAGTGACCTTGGCCTTTGTCACTTCTTCCTCCTCTGTCATCCTCTCCTTTGTCATCCAGCCCTGCCCAGGAAGGAGGCTAGTGCTGCAAGGCAGGGTGGCTGCAGATGCCCAGTCTGAGTCCTCTCAGGCTGCAGCTCGGGGATTCCTTATCACCTGCTGGAGGTGCAGGGAAGGGCAAAGGGAGCAGAAGGAAGATGGAGTCATAAATGAGGAAGGGGCTTGCAGGAGATGCTACAGCAGTGGCAGCAGCTCTTCGGCTCCTCACGTGTACACACAGTGAGACATTGTGTGTGTCTCTACTTCCATTGGTTTTTAGGAATTAATAAGTCATGAGCTGAAATTAGAAATCAGAAGGATGTGAGAGAGGGAGGGTCCACAACTCCTTACACCCAGGCTCTGTCCAGTCTGATCACTGGCTGCAGTTCTGTTCCTCCTTAGGAGAAGGAGGCGAGGGGACTCCTCCCCTGGGCTCACTTCTTAGTCTGCTCAGACGGAATTGCCCACCAGCCCCTGAGACATGGATTACAAATGTCCACATCCTTGTCACTACCCTCTCCCCTCCTGCTTTCTCACACGTTCAGTTTTGGATGGCCCTTACCTAAAATCCTAACAGGAAGGTTGTTTGCTGTAACTTTCAGATGACACAGTGGAAAGATTGCTTTGGCCATGGGAGACAAGAGAATTTCTCTAGACGATTGTATGGCAAGATTTGCATTGCGACTTCCAATAAATCCAGGCCTGGTTCTGCTACAAGTAAATGCTGGGAGCTGCGGCTGGTCAGTGAATTCATTCAGCCTTATTTTTCTTAATGAGTGTGGTGAGATACCGCTTCCACTTTCTTGGAACAGTTAAAATGCAGGTCAGTCACCTTTTGTCCCAGTAGTCTTCACTGATTTCACAGTTTAAGCCTCTGTTCATCTCTTCTATCATGGCTTATAGTTGCGTTGTTTCATACTCAGGTAAATCACAGTTTTGATGAATCTTGGAACAAATACCTGCTAGGTGCTTCACAGGTTCACAAACCTCCTTTTTTCATGGAAACTCGTTTTCCAAACAAATAGGAATGGAATGAGATAACATATACAAAATCATCCAACAGAGTGAGGGCACCAAGTCTCATAGGTGCAATCCTTACTTGACAGAAGTGACCACATGAAGATTTCCACCCTGGAAAACCAGAGCTCTTCTCAATATATACAGCAATCACTTTCAAAAACTGTTCTGCTTTTAAAAAATAAACCTTTAAAATCCCATCATCTAATAAATCCCAAGTCTCCTAAAATTAAAAATTAGAGAGGAGTATAAGTCATTTTGAACAGAATTAAACACAGCATTGCCTGACCAGGAAAATATTTGAAAAGAGGCAACCAAGACATATCACAGTTCAGAATTTTGAGGGCGCTGTAGATTATTTCACTTGAAGTGCCATGTATTCTTCAGTATTTACGTTGGCTTGGGAACTTTTCTGGGGTAGGCTTTACAGAAATAAACTCTGGTTTCTACAAAAGGCCTTATCAAAGACATTTGGTAAATAATTTCCACCTCCAAATAGCATTGATAGTATGTTGTTTAGAATACAGGGAAGGTCATGGAGATGATACTTAGAGAAGGAGTTTGAAGAGTAGAAGAGACAACTAATTTAAATTCTCTAACATATGCCAGAAAAGGGATGCTTGTACCCATGTTACTTCATTTAATCACCACAGCCCAACCATGAGGCAAGTAATATGGTTCTAATATTGCTAGTGAGGAATCTGAAGCTAGGGAGGACAGCAGTTTACTCTTGATAACTGTATCAATTTGAGTTCAATAAAAGAACAGATTTAATATAAAAATATATAAGGATTTACACAGTAGGCTTACAGTGGCTGTCTGCAGAGTCTGGGGTGGAAGAACGCACAAGGGCCACTTGCACACCAGAGAGCCAGAGGACCGAGTCAAAAGCCAAAGGCCTGGAACTCACTGCAGAGTCTGATGTGCATCCACATGGGAAAGCCCAAAGGAACTGGCAACAGACATCCAAAGGTGTCAGTCCAAAGTGTCATCCAAAGAAGACAAGAGCTCTCTGAACAAGAGAGCTTCTTTCCCTTTTTATTCCATCCCGGCTACAAGCTTATTGGTTAGTACCACCCACAACCAGGGGGGGTCTTCCCTCTTCAGTTTTCAAATCGATCATACACACACACACACACACACACAGAACTGTGCTCCACTTGTCTACTAGACAATTCTTAACCTATTCCAGTTGATGCTGCACTTAATCATGAGAGTAACTCAGCTGGCAAAGGTTGTGGAGGAATCAGGCATGAACCCACCTTCCTGGGCTCCATCCATGAGCACCTGGCATTACCATTTGCTAATGTGAAATTCTCCAGTTGAGGGCAGGTTGGGGGAAAGAATTCAAAAGTTGTTGTGATATGTTATGTTTCCATGAAAATATCCAATTAGACATCTGCCTGAACTTCAAAAGAAAAAATATATGGGCCAGGGATTTAGTTCAGTGGTTTTGCCACCTGCTGCGCAAGCGCAAGAACCCAAGTATGATCCCTGGTACCAAAAAGAAAAAAGAAAAAAAAAAGAAAAAATATATGTTTGAAAGATAACAGTATATAAGTGAGTACTGAAAATTAAGACCAGAACAGGAGCATAAATTGCCACAACCTCCACAGGTAGAGCTACCATATAATCCATCATGTAAATGAAACTCTAAAGAGAAAAAGGTATTATTATTAAAAATAACTACATTGAGACAATGTCCTTGGCAAACTAGAGTGATTTGACATTCTATAGAAGAAAACTGGCAAAATCTGAAAATTACAAATGCACATATTTATTCACACACTTCTGAGAATTTATCCTACAAATATACTATATATATATATGTACTACAAATACATGCACATTAT
>NW_004624758.1:20768664-20785113 GCF_000247695.1 Heterocephalus glaber
GAAAAAATGGAAACAAAGTCTTTGTAAATAGGGAGGGATGGAGGGGTTGAAGGGAGGGCAGGGGAAGGGGGAAAAAAATAAGAACCAAGAAAGATTATGTAAAGGTGCAAATTTCCAAAGATGAATGTCATTATACTGTATACTAAAATGTTCCAATAAAATTAATTTTTAAAAAAGCAACATAGGAAACAGTGTGTACCATGTGTCACATTTTGAAGGAAGGATTCTAAATACTCACATATACACATATATGCACACACACACACACACACACACACACATAGACTACCTCTGAAAAATACTCAAGAAATTGGTAATATTGACTGTCTCCAAAGAAGAAAATTGGAAAGGTATGGAACAGATGTCAGAGGCAAATTTTTCATTTTTAACCTTTTAGTTATCTTATGTTTTTTGGGGTTTTGTTTTTGTTTTTGTTTTTTGTACCAGGGATCAAACCCAGGACCTCACGCTTGCAAGGCAGGTGGGAGAACCACTGAGCTAAATCCCCGGCCCTAGTTAATCTTGTTTTGAATCATTTTAAAATATTGTATCTTAAGAAAAATATCATTAAGTTAAATTATAAATCAATCAAACTGGGTGCACACCTGTAATCCCTGCACTCTTGGAGACAGAAGTAGGAAGACTACATGTTTGAGCCCAGCCTGGGCAAATTAGTGAGACTCTGTCTCAAATAAAAATTGAAAAAAGAGCTAGGGAGTGTAGCTCAATGCAAAGGCCCTGGATTCACACTAAGGTTTAATAACCCGTAGAAGAAATATACTATGGGGATTGCAGTATTTTATACACTATTTCATATAAAGCAAGAACTAAAAGTATGTTAGATTATACAGAAAAAAGTTTTACTTCTCAGGTGTGATAAACAAAATCTCTTCTTTCAAACTGCCAGACTAGATAAGTGAATGAGTGGTGGCAAATTACAATCAACAGCATTTCAGTTTAGTGTACGAAAAGGGGCAATAGTGGGATCCAGGTGGAGAGCTTCAAACCAGCAAGAACAAGGAGAGAAGGGATCCCTTACTGCTCATCAATGAATAAACAAAAAATTACTGTATGGACCTACTAAAATGTTCTACAAATTTAAAAATAAAGGACACAAAATCCAAGAGTGGGAGAAACATGTCTTTTGAAGGAAAAATGATTTTATAAATCAAAATATTTGCAAACCGCATATGTTCAACAAATGCGTACTACTTAGAATATATAAAGACCTTTAAGAACTCAATGGTTAAAAAAATACAGTTGGCAAATGAACAAGACAGAAAGGTATTTCACAGAAGATGGTGCTTAGGTAAAAAAATAAGTACATAAAAGATACTCAGTGTCTTTAGCAAGTAGGGAAATCCAAATTAGAACCAAGATGAAAATCAATATATACATATCATAATGACTAAGATGAAAAATAGTGACAAATGCTGGCAAGGCTATGGAAAAACTGATTCTCTCATATATTACTAGTGGAAGTGTAAAAGGTATGGCCGCTTTGGAAAAATTATTCGGCAGTTTCTTATAATACTAGACAGGATTGCCATATAACTTGACAATTGTATTCCTGAGCATTTATCCCAGAAAAGTGAAAACTTATGTTTAAAAAAAAACCCGTGCATGGATTTTCATAGCAGCATTATTTGTAATAACCCCAAACTGGAAACAAACCACATGTCTTCTAGTGAGCGAATGTTTAAACAAACTGGTATAGAATACTACTCTGCATTAAAAATTAACAGACTATTGATATATGCAATGACTTGAATGAATCTCAGGGGAACTATACTGAGTGGGAAAAACTTCAGAAGATTATACGCTATGATTTCATTTATACAACAGCCTCAAAATGGCAAACTTAAAGAGAAGGAGAGTACATTGGTGGTTTCCAGGGTAGGGGAACAGTGTATGGGAGGACAGGTAGGTATGGCTGCAAGAGGGCAGCACAAGGGATCCTTGCGTCCTCCCCTTGCTTATGGAGGTGGACACACAACCTATAGATGTGATAAAGTTCCACTGAACCAAGCATACACACATGTTGCAAAGGAGATGGGTAAAATGGGAGATCTGAATAGGACAGTGGATTATAACTAGGTCAACACCCCGGGTGTGATATTATCCTATAGTTTTTCAAGGTGATAGCACTCAAGGAAATGAGGTGAAGGCTACACAGGTCATCCCTGTGAGGGACTGAAGATTACAGAAATTCAACACGTGACATGTACAGTCTTGAAAAAGAGAACAAATGGAAAAGAAGCAGCCATTTAGCATATTATAGCAGGGTGGTCAATCATTGCAATATGTCAACTTTACTGGAATAAGAAATGTGATTAGACAAACAATTCTGGGTGTGACTGTGGATAACTGACATGTAGCTCAGCAGACTGAGGGGGAAAGACCTACCCTGGACGTGGGTGGCACTAACCAAAAGGTTCATAGCCTGGATGAAATAGAAAAGGGAGAGAAGAAGGTGATCTCTGCTTTGAAGATCTCCAGTCTTGGGCAGGTGCATCCTTTGCTCCTGTTGCTTTTGGACATCAGCTTCCAGGTATCCAGTTTCTTCAGTCTTTCAGTGCAGAATCACACTGGTGACTGTTGTGCGCTTCCAGGCCTTCTATCTGGAACAGGTGCTACATCTTTGATCCCTCTTGTTCAATGGCTTCTATTTCCTGGGCTGAGCAGGGATTGGAGCCTACAACTCTCCAGATCTCCCCTACTCTGATCCTATAAGCCTACCTAGTCAGTTCCTTTGCATAATTATGTATATACAGAGTCCACCAAAAATGTACACACACTTCAGGAAAAGAAACATAGTATGATGTTTTTTCAACAGATGGCATTACCCTTGTGTGGAACACCCTAGGGTATGTCATATATCACAGAAAGCCACCTGTGCTGTCAGCCCTTACAGAAGAGATAGAAAACGTACATGCACCATCTCAATGGACACTTTGACCAAGGTGACCCATGCAGCAGTTCACCATGCTCATAAATGTCTGGACGCTCATGGCCACCACTTTGAGCACCTCTTCTAATTATAGAGGCCAAAGGTAACTTGTGTTAATCTCATAATGTCTTAATAAATTTAGTATTAAAATATTTATACAAGTTTTTCTTTTCTTGAAGTGTGTATACATTTTTTTGTGGACTCTGTATTTTCTATTGATTCTGTTCCCCTAGAGAACAGTAATATGTGTAGGTAATGTAGGTAGATCGGTAGCTATATCTACAGACTGTCCTACACATTATATAATTTTTCATAAGATATGGATAACGTCTCATTCTTGGGGAAAAAAGAAAACATGGTACATAGAGTCAAATACATATTAAAAAATAGCAAGGCAAAAACCAGTAAACTCATTGGATAGAAGTGGTATACCCAACATGAAACCAAGCACATAATTTATAAAGGAGACATGAGTGGGTTAATCTTCCTTAGAAGAGAAAAATATTTTGAACTTCTAAAATAATAATTTACACACAAATGTTTGATTTTTTCCATTTTAATGGAAATGACCAGAGGGATGTTGATCAAATAAAAGTAGAAGAGAACCTGAACCATTCCTAGATGTTAAAGAAACCATTCAAATTCCTTAAGCTTGGAAGAATTTATGCTAGATACCTACAGAATAAGACCAAATTAAAGAAAGATAACATGAACATAAATTTGCAACTTACTGCCCAAGAATGGCTTCCAGGCAATAGGTACAGGACATTTTGACCCCACAAATATCCCTTAACTTGTAGCAGTCATGACTGGATGTAAGGGCAGACAGGGTATACATCCATCAGTCTCTTTTGTCACTGCTTTTCAGTGATATTCAGTGACAGTTATCCCAGGAAATCCAGAAATAGCCAGGCACATCCAGGTCACAGCCAGCACTGACAGTAAAATGGATCCATTCTGATAAAACAACAGAGCTCTTCTCTGATGTTGAAAATAGCAGCTCGATAAAATATGGGAGCAGAGGCTTCTCAGTCTTTAACATAAGCAGCAAAAAATACATAAGGTCGGAGTGCCTTAATAATGTAATAACATTGAATTAATACATATCGTCTACCTTAAAAATACTTCACCTTATTTTTCAATATATTGAACTATGAATCCATATGTTGAAATCCTACCCCACAAGGTGATGCTATATCAAGAGGAAGGGCCTTTGAGAGGTTATCGGGTCATGAGGGTGAGGCCTTGTAATGAGATTAGTGTTCTGGTATGGGAGGCCTGAGGGAGACCCTCACCCCTTCCACCATGTGAAAACACAGTGGGAAGGCATCATCCATAACCCAGGAACAGGCCTTCACCAGGCAATGAATCTGGAGCAGCCTAGATTTTGGCCTTCCCGGCCATCATGACTAGGAAAAATAAACTTCCGATCTTTGTTATCTCCCAAGTCTTTGGTATCTCCCAAGTCTTTGGTAACTTTTTCTGGCAGCTGGAACAAACTAAGACACATCCTAAATCAGAAATGATATAAATCAATGACACAAGAAAAATGAAAATGAATGACAATGTTATAAAGTAAAAATCCCCATTACTTAGAAATTAGAATTAGCACTACTAAATAATACTTCGGTCAGAAAATATCAAAACAAAATAAAGAATATTATATTAGTTACATGATTAAACACAAAAACTGAACACATTTGACAGAATAGAAAGATGTATTGAAAGGATCCTGATGTAATGCAAAGAATTGAAAGAAAAGATGAACAAAGAAACTCAAGAAAGCAGAGCCAGGGTTATTCCAGGACTTTTAGATGAGGAAGCTAATGGTGTCCCATGAACTCATGCTGCTTAACTGGATAGAAGTAGTTTGGTAAGCAGCAGCTCTATAGATGAGAGAATCACAATTTAAAGCCAATAGGTTCAGGTTTAATCTATAATCAGAAGGAAATTAACATTAATTCATATCACTTACAATAAGAGAAAAAGTAAATAAAGTACAAAAGGATATTATCACTATACTATCACCCCAAAGAGCTGTTGTATGAAAAAATGTTAAAAGCAAACACTGACATATTAAAAGAAAATTAGTCAGAAATCCAAGAATCGGTTCTTTGAAGAAAAGCACCCCCAGTATCAAATTACTAAAAGTCCAACAAAGGATTTGTTAAATTAGATTACAGGAGAAAAAAATCAAGAACTGTATGTAATTCTTTGCTAATCATCTTGAAATTCTCAATGCAATGGTCATTTGTGTCAAAAAGTTTAAAGTAATAAAGTTGACACAAGATGAAATAAAAATCTTAACCAATAATAATGGGCAAAACAGAAATAGCTGTCAGGAAATTATCTCCAGAAAGGCTCTAAGCCCAGAATTTTTATGAGCAACTTTTAAATTTAAAAAAATTCTGTCCTGTTCCATAATCTAGAAACTAATAAAATTATTCCAATTTATCTTACAATATTTCATGTCTGTTAAGAACAAAAGCTTAGTACTACTAAAAAGTAAAAAATAGAGATCAATCTTACTTTTGGCCTGACCACCAAATCAAGTCCAGCAGCTTACTGAATCACAGAATATAGCAAAATCAGGAAAGTAAAAATGGTTTCCTGATGACAGAAAATCTATTGATATAATTCATCATCTGTTCAAATCAAAAGAGAATGAGTCACATGATTATCATACAAGATGCCAAAATAGATTTGATGCTTTTCAATATCATTTCTAATTTTTCATAAAAACTTTAGACACAGTCTTCTTAGTAACAAAGCCTAAAAGACTTCCTTAACCAGATAAAGGATATTATGTCAAATTGGCCACTGGTGCATTTTATGGGGAAACGTAGATATTAAAGTCAAATCTAGCCATGAGATCTTGCCATCATCTCAATGTTTTAATATTTTCCTGGCACGCTGAGTCAACAGTCCATCAACAAAAAGAAATATGAGGTACAAATATTGGAAAGCAGAGAAACATTGTTTGCCTCAGAAGTGATGAGGATAATATCCTTAATAGGCTTGAATTTTGGAAACCAAACTCTTCTTATTTTGTTTTTTGCTCTGTTTCTTTGCTCCCTGAGGTAATAAACACATTGCCTTGTAGTTGCTTGAGGGAAGGAGAGGAGAAAAAGGAAAGAAAATTGGGAAGAAGGAAAAGAAAAACTGGAAAGAGCTCAAAAATATCATTTATTTGTAAGTAATACATACACACATACATATACAGTCTGCCAAAAAATGTGTACATACTTCAAGAAAAGAAAAACTTGTACAAATATTTTAATATTAAATTTATTGAAACATCATAAGATTAATACAAGTTACCTTTGGCCTCTACAATTACAAGAGATACTCGAAGTGGTGGCCATTAGCGTCCAGATATTTATTAGTACAACGAGCTGCTGCTTGGGTAACCTTGGTCACTGAGATTGCTGCACATGCATTTTTAATTTCTTCTCTAAGGGCTGGCAGTGGAGTGGGTTTTCTGTGATATACGACGTCCCCTAGGGTCCCCCATAAGAGGAGGGTAACACCATCTATTGAAAAAACATCATACTATTTTTCTTTTCCTGAAGTGTCTATACATTTTTGATGGACTCTTTATTCACATATACAGAAAAAAATCTGTATATATTAAAATATTAACAGAGCTTATTTCTCAATGGCAAAATCACAATTGATTTCATTTCTTTGTGCTTCTCTATAATTTCTAAAGTTGGTACACTGAATATTTATCACTTGTGTAGTAGAAAAATACACATGGTTTTTCAAAAGTTAGAGACAGATAAGGCAAGAAAAGGTGTCCAGATTACACCAAAGAGGGCTGGTGAGGGGATGGGGAGAGAATCCGAAGGAATGGGTCACTGGGTGTACTGACAGAACCGAGGCTTTGGAACCAGAAGATCTGAATTCCATCTCTAGTTGTGTCGCGTGTCACTGGCTGACTCCAGCCTGAGCACTTGATTTTCTGATCTTCAGTTTCCTTTGGGTTCCCCATTCCTCATGTTCCCATGTGGAAGGGCTTCCCTGGGGAAACTGGGCTCTTTCTTTCCTCGTGGGACACAGTAACTGATGGTTCAACCACAGTTTGCCCGGGACAGTTAACTGCTCCTTGTTACATAATTTTCTTTCATCTTTCCCCCTTTCACGCTTGAAAGCTTCCTACTTTAAACAATCAGTCAACATGGTCACTCTAATCATGGAAGCTTTCTGAGTGGGAAAATGACTGTTTTCATACAATTTTTTAAAATGTAGACTTGAGCAATCTTTGGGTGCTAGACTTGAGCAAGCAGGCTGCTAGGGTACAAGGGAAGTCCATTTTCATGGTGGCTGCTGTGTTTCACCGGAACTGCCCGGGCTCAATGTGGTATGGCTACTTCTTAGGCACTGGTGGGCAGAGTGGACCATGGAGAAATTAAAAATGTGGTTGGGCAGGGCTGGTGGCACAGGCTTATAATCCCAGCTCTCTGGGAGTCTGAGGCAGGAGGATTGAAAGTTTGAGCCCAGCCTGGGCAATTTAGCAACTTAGCATGACCCTGTCTTAAAATTAAACAATGAAGAAAAGGCTGAGGATATAGCTCAGTGTGAAGGTTCTGAGTTCAATGCCCAATATTGCAAAAGAAAAATAATGTGGTTGAATTCACACAGCTTGTTAGCCAAGAGTTCACCCTAATTTGGCTCTAAATTTGTTAAATACATAAGCCCTAAGATTTTAGATTTTGGAATCCAAATTGTGGCTCAGCCCACAGATATTTCTCCTTCTCCAAACATTCCTGGGCCTCTGGCTACACTAAATACTGGACGCTGAAAAAGCAATTTTGCTCGGATGACTGCACTGGTGGCTGGGGATTTCTTGTGGTTCTAAATTTTGTGGAATACAAGGCTAATACCATAATAATCTTATGTGTTCTATTAACTCTTTGAACTCTTTTTAAAAAACAAGGTTTCTCAGAGGCCGTGAAAGGGCCACACCCATCCCATGGATGACAGCCCAGGCTGCAGCTGGGGAAGTCACCACACCAGGAGCCTCTGCTTGAAATTGAGCAGAACTGGAAATTGGAAAATGAAATTTTTTGGACACTAATTTCTTTGCATATAAAGTCACAGGAAAAACAAGAACTTGAAATGAACTTTAATTTCTTTGGATTTTTACTTTACATGTTAAGGAAATTTAACTTTGGACTTTAATTCTTTTGGACTTACACTTCCTTGAATTTTCCTAAGAAAAGGATTTACATTTGGACTTCAGTATCTCTGGAATTTCCAAAGAGGAGGGAGTTTATATTCAAATTTGGTCCCTTTGACATTGCCGGAATTATGTTATTGAGAGTTAATATTGTTATCTAACTACATTGTAGAAACTCTGAGGGACATTAGGCAACGTGGCCTGACATTTTGTGAGGGAAAAATAGAATAGGATATGAATTTGTATATCACTGACTTAAATTAATATCCACTTTGGATCCATTCATTCTTCTGAAGATAAATTCTAAACTGTTCACTTTTGAGCCCAGAAGGATTCTCCAAGGGAACTATGGCTATTATTGTGGGGCTGGACTCATAAAGGTGGGAGTGGAAGTGTTATGAGAGAAAGTTCTCTCCAGGAAAAAAGCCATAACTTTGGATGACCACATTCTGGATGGTGAAACCCAGTGGCTGAGGAGAACGAAGAACTGGGATGCTTTAGGAGAAATCACCTCTCCTCTCCACATGTCTCCATGAGCAATGCTCTCCTGGCTGTAACCCATTTGTCCCCATCAGAAACAGGGACTTAGGGCCTTTGGTAGATGCTTCTCTGCCTGGTAGAGCCCATTTATCAAAAGCCTGTGAGCCTGAGGGTTTCCTGTCTTCCCTCTGGCCCTGGATTCTGTCAGTGCTTCAGGCATGGTCCCAAACTTGTATTTGGGGGCTCCCCAGGGCCTATAGAAGCCTTCCTATATGTGCGCATGGAGACTGAGCTAGGGGTGGGGATTAACAGCCTGGTTGTCCCCCTCAGTCACCTGCCTAAGAACCCAACCCATGACAAAGCTGGCACTGACCACTTCAGTTGCCTGGCTCTTGTTCTCTTCTCCCCTAAGCCCTGCTCATGGGCAAGAACAGGGGGCATCATTTGCTTTCAGAGGCCTCAATAAGCCTCATCTTTAAAGGTGGAATAATCAGTCCTTGTCCATTCAGTGTTACATGTAAAGGTGAAATCCAGTGTATAATGGGTGTGAAAATATTTTATAAATTGCCAGTCATTCCAGAATTTGGTCACTTACCATTATGACATTGATTAATTGATTGATTGTTGTGAAGACTGAACCCAGGGCCTTTGTACTGAGCTATATCTCAAGCCCTTTGTCCCCATTTTTTGAAACAGGTTCTCTCTAATCTATGAAGTTGCCCGGGCAGGGCTTGAACCCCTAATTCTGCCTCAGCATCCAGAGTGCTGGCATTATCGCCAGTGTCACTTTTATTAGCATGCTAGGATGATCACCACCTACTGGTCCTTTTCAAAGACCGAGGTCCACTGAAGTGGCCTGATCATGGGATGGCTACCATTTAGTTACTGCTGTGCTGGGCATGCAGGAAAATGTCTTATTCTGAGCATTTGTGGCTTTATGGCCCTCACTGCTTGTCTCCAAATGTTGCGAAGAACATGAAGCCCATGGGAGAACAGTATGGTATATGCTGATAGGAGTCCCTGGGTGTCAGTATTACCCAACCATTTTTTTTTATAAATCCAGAAAAATGGTAACATTTGTTATTGCTATTGCCTTGGGCAAGAGGAGCCGTGGGCAAAGGGCTGCTCCCTCCTCTCTATTCTTCAGGGCTGGGAGGGGGCGTGGGGTTACCCACTTCCTCCCTTCCAAGTTGACATCTTCAGGTGTCAACTTGCCATCAGCTATTCTGTTGCCACCCTGCATAGCCCCAGCTGCCCGGTGAGCCTGTCCCCCAAGCAGAGATAATGAGACAGTGCTACTTAGATAACCTGGTCTGATTAGAGGCTTGGATCTTTGCACCTCAACAGCTGTGTGTTGTCACCAATGAAAATTTTTAACTCGTCTGCCAATTCCCTGGTTGCCCAAATAAGTGGCTGAAAGAGTGGCTGCTGTTTCATCATTTATTAGGATGGAATTTAGGTTCTGATAAACCCTAATGCTGAAAATTAGCTCCGAGGAAACCACTGCCGCAGTTCTTGGTCTCTGGCTGATAGGAAGGAGTAGAATGTATTCAGGTGGGTTTTTTTACCCTGTAGCCAGTTCAGCACACAAATTACTTCAGAGCTATTTTTAAAAATGTAATAGGACCAATACTTCGGAGAGCCAGAGGCAGTGTGAGGAGGATCAGAAACCATCTATTACGGGCTCTACAGTCACACTCCCACAAAGCCTCGAAAGATATTGGAAAAGCTCTTCCTGATCTTCCGGGAGGCTTAGCTGTGTCACTGGAGTCCTCTGGGTGCCATGGTGGGAAAGTCATTTTAACCTGTGAAGTTGGGTCGGAACGGGCCTTCTGAGACTGGCAAAGGCATGGGCATCCTTAGCTTTGCAGACTGAGAGTCACCCAGAGTCCCTGTCCACGAGATCGTAGGAGGGTGAACTACCCGCTGAAAACCCTGGCACCTGTGCATTCTTTTTTGTTTCTCTGAGGAAAGGCTTTGCATCCTTGGTGGTGTGTTCAAGTGTCTCACACCCATTTCACACACACATGCATGTGCACTGACAAATTTATATTTCCAGTGCATTCTAGAAGTTCCCTTCTTGTTCCAATATCATGCAACATGACTTTATTTTCATCACTACTCCCTTCTGGGTCCTTCGCACAAAATTCTTGGAAGCTGCGATTCATTTCTTCCCCCTTGGCCTTTTCTTTTTCAGACTAAAATGACCACGGAGGCACCAGAATGCAGAATGTGTTCCTCTGGGA
The DNA here is from genome assembly GCF_000247695.1 of Heterocephalus glaber. The sequence goes on from NW_004624758.1 coordinate 20,779,523, forward strand.
AGGCAAAGGGGAGAAGAGGAGCCCACTGAGCGAAGTTACAAGATGCAGTTCTCAGCCTCTGTGGAGGTTACCACCTAGCAAAAAAGTTCTTCCATTTCTTCCCCCTGGTCAGGAGAGCTTTTCTTGTTTCTGCCCCAAGTTGTTCATTTTGGCTGTGTCCCTCCCGGATATTTCCAAGTTCTCTCAATTCTTTCTTCACTTCCAAGGCCCAGCTTGAATCTAGTACAGGAAAAATAATAATCTTATTTTAAAACATTTTTTACATTAAAAATGTAACATCTTGCTTATATTATTTTAAAATGCAAGTGGGAAATCAGGGGAATTAGAGGCAGGGTTAGGCTCTGGCTCTGTCACAGCCTGGCTGTTAGGCTTTGGCGATGTCCCCAAGTTGTCTGAGCCTCAGTTAAGTCACTTGTAAAGCATAGGACTGAGACAGCCCATCATGGGCTTGGGAGGTGTTTTGGAGACTCGTGTGGAGAGCTCTTTGTACTGATCTCACCCTGCCCAGAGCTCTTTTCCTGAGTTTGATCCTGCTGTTCCTCCCCATGTGTTGGGGATATCCTCCTTATCTCTCTTGGATGTACCTGGTGCTTTCCCCAAACTTCTTCTTCTTCTTTTTTTTTTTTTTTGGTACTGGGGATCGAACTCGGGACCTTGTGCTTGTGAGGCAGGTGCTAGAACCACTGAGCTAAATCCCCAGGCCTTCTGCTAACCTTCTTTCTTGCTCAAGATTCTCTCTGAGCAAAAGCTCTGGGGCCCAGGCAGAAAAATGTTGTGGAAGCCATATGTTGTAAAACAGCTCTTACTTATCCTGGTAAGAGGGAAACATTCTGTTTCCTTGATCCTACAATTTTACCTCTTGGTTGACTCTGGAAGCTTGTGTTCTCTACCCAGCCACACTGGCGCTATAGCAAGAGGAGAAATGATTTGTATTCCATTCTTTAAATTCCAAGATAAAAATTATTCTGTGATTCACACAAGCAAGGTCTCTGTCAACATGCTTTGTGATCACAGCAGACTGGCCTTCTGGTCTCTTCTTACTTTCTCTCCAACCATGAACATGCTCACTGGTGTCCAGGGGCAGGTCCTTGAGGGCACTTGCACCTGACCTAGAAGAGGACTGGTATATTTCTCAGCTTTCCCTTGTCTGGTACAGAATACCCAACCCCCATAACATATAGGAGGAGAGCTTTATTTTGGCTCATGATTTCAGAGGTTTCAGTCCATGGTTGACTAGCTCCAAGAAAGGAATATCATGGTGGAATGGTGTGTTGGAGCAGAGCTACTCACTTCATGGCACCTGGGAAGCAGAGTGCAGGGGAAGCCGCCAGGGGGAGTTATCCTCTCCAAAGGCCTGCAGTGGCCCCCTGCTCCAATGGGCTCTGCCTCCAAGCAGCATGTTCAGCTCTGAACACCAGCAGGTTGCTCTACTGATGACTGTAGGGCCCCATCATCTAATCACCTCTGCAAGACTCTCTTCATTCAGTCAAGTTGACGATTAAGCTCAGCCACCACAGATGGGATGTCCAGGGTCCTCCAGGCTGGCCCCTTCCCGCCTGTTCTTTGGGAAGCCTCAGGACACCAGGGTGTGGGCATGATGAAAGGAACCAAATGGGCCACATAGGGCCTGGCTGCTTTGAGCCTCAGATATTTTCCTCTTGGATTTATCCTTCTGTATCTCTTTTTGTCTCTTTTTATTTATTTAAAATCACTTTATTATGGTATAATTGACATACAATAAAGTGCACTTGTGTAAAGCATACGCTTGATGAATTTTGACAAATGCAAACATCCATGAAACCAGGCAATATCCAAGAGACTGAGCAGAGTCCACCCTGGAGAGCCCCCCAAACCCATTTATAATCCACCCCTAACCCTGGCAATACTGGCCTGCTTTCTGTCACCACAGATTACTTTGCAGTTTCTGGAATTTTGTAGACATGGAATTATGCAGCCTATAGTTTCATTTTTTTAACGTATTCAGATATAATTTATGTACAATGAAATTCACTTGTTTTAAGTATATGTAGTCATCAGGGTTCTCCAGAGAGAGAGAGAACCAGTGTGTGTGTGTGTGTGTGTGTGTGTGTGTGTGAAGAGAGAAAGAGAGAGAGAAACTGGTTTAAGGAACTGGCTCACACAATTGTAGGACTGGTAAGGCTGAAATATGTAGGAGGTCTGGCAGGCTGGACACTCACACAGGAGTTGATAACAGTTATGAGACAGAATTTCTTCTTTCCTGGAACCTCAGTTTGCGCTCTTACAACCTTCTACTGATTGGATGAGGTTCACTCACATCACTGAGTGCAGTCCCCTCACTCAAAGCCACCTGATCGTGACATTCAGCACGTCTAACAAATACTTCCAGAGCAACACCCAGATTGGTGTTGGACTAAGTTACTGCAGCATGGCCTGGCCAAGCTGGCACACAAAACCACCACAATGCACATCTCACTAGCATTAGTCTGTTTACTAAATCTGTGCCGCTGTCATCACCCTCACGTTTCGGAAGAGTCCCATTGCCCCAAGGCATTCAACACTTTCTCCCTAGGATTTATCTTTCTAAGTCTCGTTTCTGCCACTGCAGTCATCAAGGCTGACTGTAATCTAATTCTTCAGCTCTTCCAACCTTAACAGATTTTAGCAAAGCTTTTCCTGAGTCATTCAGTGATTATCTGTTACCTATCAATTTATTAGAATAGAAAAACAAATACTCTCTACCAAGGTCGAATTCCTTGGTTCACATTTGAGGACACCTGAGCTCCACTGATAAACGTTGAGCCCTGCTGTGTGTTAAGCTGCATTTATGGGTGTCATCTTGTCTCATTTCTACCCCAATCCTACAGGATAAGGAGGTATTGGCCCACTCTCACAGAGGCCAGGAGTTGACACAGCCAGCCAAGCTAAGATTTGCAAGCAGACATGATTTATTACGGTTTGGATGTGGCTTGAGGATGTCCCCCAGATGTGCTGGAAGCTTGTTTCCCAGTGTGGCAGTGTTAGGAGGAGATCAAACCTTAAGAGGTGGGGTCTAGGGTGAGGGAATTAAGGCATTGGTAGTGTCACCTCCGAAAGCAGTTAATGTAGTTTTTGCAAGACCCTGGTTAGTTTCCACAAGAATTAGTTGTTGTAAAAAGAGCAAAAGAGCAAGCCTGGTTCCTGAATCTCTGGCTCCCTGTCCCACCATGTCATCTCCCACCATTGCAGTGCCATGCCAAGGTAGGACTGCCTGATCTTGCAATTTTAGCCTCTAAAACCATGAGCCAAATAAACCTCTTTTCTCTATAAAGTTCCCAGCCTCAGATACTGGGTGATAGCGACAGAAAACGGATTAATCCATGTTCTAAGTTTTTCCATTGCCCAGCCCCCTGCTTGAGACATCACTTTGTCCTTTCAAGAGCTTGATACAGGATCATATGTACATGAAGGAGCCTTGCTGCAGTGAAGCTAGCTTGGCTGAGTGCAGGGAGCTCGGCTGGGTGTGAGAATCAGAGGCAAGTTCACCTGGCATTTGTACCTGTGCTCGAGGCAGCACAGCACAAAAAGGCATGAGGATTTGTGTGGTTTTCTTTGTTACCATTGTTGGAATCCTTGGTTAGAAAAATCGGTTAGAGCATGTTAAGGAAAGCCTCCTTCCCAGTCTTATTCCCTCTCGTCTTTCTCTTGCCAACACAGCCTTCCAATCAGCAGAATGCAGCCCCGTGCTTTGAGGAGGGACCTGGAGCGTTTTGCCTAAGGCTCCACGTCGCCTTTGCTCCTTCCACGCCTCCTCCAGCTGCTCCCTCTGCCACGCTGATGAATGTCAAGGTGAGGCGCCATGTTCTGCTGTCATTTCCTGGGTGTGGGTGCCATCAATCATGTCTCCTGAGTTCCCACAAAGGAACAGCCCCCTCTTTACTCCTCACGTTAAAAATGTCCTACAGGATGGAATCCTGGTGCTGCTTCCTCTTTCTCTTTGATTTCTCCTTCCTGTGCCTCTGTCCTCTGAGAATTTCCTGAGCAGAACTTTTCTTCAGCACAGTGCCAGGTTCCATGCCAGCATGGATGGCCCTGCTAGGAAACCCTCTGTTCTTTGTTTGAAGACCATATATATCCTGTGTTCTCTCTTCATTTTACCTTTTTCCATTTCCTGATATTTCTACTTTTTTAAAACTTTTTTTCAGTAAGTTTATTGGTACATTCTAGGTATACAATACAGTTATATTCATCATTGGGAACTTGCAAAATGTTTAATTGATAATGTGAAATAGAAAGAAAAGGTCTAAAGGGGCAGGGGAAGTGAGAGGGATAGGAGAAAGGAAAGAAGGGAAAGGAAAATATATTTCTACTTTTTAAAAAATAGCAAAAATAGTCAAATAAGAAGGAAAGAAAGTACCAAATGGTATGCGAATGATCCATGGAAATTCTCACAAGCTTACAAAATAGGGACCAGTAAAATAGAACATAGAAGAGAAAGTTAGCCTGGTGGGATTTGGATAATCACATCCACTATCACTATGCCAACCTTGCTATGCCTGAAGAAAGGGCCAATTTTTTAAGATACTTATGGTACACACGGAGATTTTGGGAGGGGGGTTCCTGAAAAGTTTCCCAGAAGAGCCAGTGGACTTCTGTATAGGCTCATCTCTTGCACATTCAGTGCATTCACAGAAGAGATGGGTTCCAATGCTTTACCCCCAAGTACAGATATAAGGACAGTGGAGATAAGAATTGGTTGCTTTAAGTTCTCAAAGATACTGAAGTGAAGGGTCCAGAGTATTTCTTAGAAGGTGACTTTTGTGGCTTATGCCATAGAAATTTAAATGCCTTGAATTTTTCAGGACAGCTCCAATTTCAGACATACTTATATTTGTAAAGTCACGAATTCTGATTGTTGGCTTCCAATATATGGTCACTTTGGTTACAGGTGAGCCCGAACTATGTGAGGTTATTGTAGTAACTAATTTTTCTTGGATGGTGTTGAACGTGACTGAGTTGTGCCAAACAGTACACCACGTGAGTCACATTACTGAGACAGTGCAGTTACCAGGTGGTTCTGCTGATAATTAGAAACACATTTCTATATTTCATAAGACCAAGGAAAGGAAAACATCACCAGGAAAATGTTACATGTGGGGACAATTATTCAAAGGCCTTTGGCTGGGATTTGTGGATATGAACATAATTCAGAGGCAAAAATGAAATACCAGAATAATACATGGAGATTTCTTTTATTGAAGCAGAATTACAGAATACAGAAATTAATATTCAGCCAAGTGTTCATTATTCAAGGAATGATGACCCAAACTGTAGATCGCCAAGTCTTTCCCTCCCTTTCCTCATTCCCACATTCCAGTGCTTCTCAAATTTGAAAAATATATTTGGAAATTGAGAATTTAGAATTAATTTAATGAGAAGAAAAAATCCTTACCAAGCGAGATTATGTAAAGGGGCAAATTTCCAATGATGAATGTCATTATATTGTATATCTAAAATGCACCAATAAAATTAATAAAAACAGAAAAAAATCCTTAAAAGGCCTCAATGTTCTTAAAATGTTTATTAAAGCTGTATAAAAGACTGCACAAAACTAAAATTTAAGATTAAATTTT
>NW_004624758.1:20804412-20898428 GCF_000247695.1 Heterocephalus glaber
CTCTCTCTCACTCTCTTCCCTCTGCCTCTTTTTTCCATCACGGCTAGTTCTCTCGGGCAAAATTGTCAGCCGTCTGTTTCCCTTCCCATACAGCCTTTATTGAATGTTTGTGAGATCTGGATTAAGGTCTTACACAGCTAGCAAAGCCTTAATTATTTTTGCCTGTATTACTATATATTGAATCGATGTAACTTTTCAATAAAGGCGGTTCAATTCTGGACACTCCCTGATGACTTGGAGATATAGCAACTCTAGTAATTATCCCAGAGTGCAGGAGGGTTTTTTTTTTCCTGGAGGGAGCTGGAAAATGAATCAGACACGCAGTGTATAATATTATCTTGACAATCTATACTCATCAACTGCAAATGCCTGATAAATGAGGCAGAAGGTGGGACAAGAAATGCTGCATGCAAAGCTCCCTGGGAGTAGAATTCTGACTCACATTTGCAACTGTCCCTTGTCTGTTACATTTAAAACTCCTCAGCTCTTCCTTTCCCTGAGTCTCAGAGAATTACCCCAGGAGCACAGGGAAGGCAGAGCTGCTCAAAGACCAAGATGCACTGCATGCTGGAAAACAGCATATTTCCTGCCATCCCAGTCCCACATCCCACACTGGGTGGGACCGAATGTGCTAGACGTTGACCTTGACTCTAATACTTTTTATTAGTATCTGTTTGTGATACATAATAATTACAATCATCTTGGGGGATTGGTACATACACTTACCGCATCTTAATCATTTATACTTCCCATTTACCTCCTCCCTCCCCTCCCACGCCAAATCCCCTTCCCTTTTCACAGTCTACCTTCCTGTTTCCTGTTATCTCTGTTTTATTTTACTCTTTCAATTATTTCTATTTTAGCTTTCCCTATAAGAGAAGCCATGTCAGATTTAACCTTCTGTGACTTGGTAATTTTACTTGGCGTTATGGTCTCAAAATTCACCCATTTTCCTACAGACAACTCAAATTGATCTTTCTTCATGGCTAAGTAGTACTACACTGTGTCTATATAGGACATTTTTTTCTATCCAGTCATCATCCATTGATGGGCACATAGCCCACTTCCAACACTTAGCTATTATGAGTCATGCTGCTTTAATCAGGAGTATGCAGGCATCGCTTGTAGTATGATGTCTTGAACTTTTGGGGGAAACTTGCAGAAACCAGAGCCAACAGACAGAAAGCAAATACAAATTGGAGAAAAAGTAAGCATTTTCACTGGTGGGGGGGGATGCTGAGGTACACTCTGATTGTCTGATTCAGGGGAAAGCAGTAATCTCCCTTTAGTCTGGTTGGCAGGTAGACAGGAGGGAAAGGTGAATGGGGAAGAGAGTCGTTTCATTATTACCCTGTTTGGAGACACCGGGCTGTCAGAGCACAGGCTCTGGAGTCCCAACTTAGGAGTTAAGTGACCAGTCACTTGCCGGGTGGCCCTGGACAAGCTGCTTAACCAAGAATGATGTTGATGGCTGTGACCGAAGCCCATTCTGTGCATGCGTGCAGTGTAGCTCTCAGCGAGGGCTGGCTGCACACACCTTTGTCTATCACTAAGACTGTCACCTCTCAATGGCCCAGAGAGGAGCCCCTCATCCTCATCATCCCGGGACCACCAGGGCCCTCAGCCCACACTGCCATTCTCTCCATCTCTGTGTCTGGAAAGACCGACCTCCCAGCCCATCAGTGTGATTCCAGAATTTGTTCACTCAGTGCTTATAGATAGTGCAGCCAGTGTCAGCTTGATTTTCCTCCTCTGTGCCTCTGCAGAGACCTCATCATTCTAGATATGGAGATTCTAGTCACCCGATCCCCAACACGGGGACAAGGATGAGGCAAGTCCAGCCTCCTCCCGCTGGGTGGCACGGAAAACCCCTTGCTGTGCTCTGCTCATACAATCAGCTCACAGTAGCGCTGAAGTAGCTGTCAGGCTTCCTATAAGGAACCAGGAAACCGAGGCTGTGAGATGACATTCACCCACAGCCCAGGCAGAGCTGAGCTAACTCCAGCACGTGTCCGCGAGTCCAGTGCCTGTCACATCCTCAACACCCTAATGTGCTCCTCAGATCTCGCCTTGACTTCGAGGCACATCGCTTTGTGTGTTCATAGTTCTTCGAAATGTTTTTAAGGCTGCAACCTTAAATTGACAGAAACTTCTTTCTCCTCCCCTCTTCCCCTTCTCCTTTTTCTTTTTAAGGTTCAAGTCATCAGGGAAGTTTAGAGGAATCGTAGGTTCCAAAAGAGGTTTGCCACTTAGCAGATTCTATAGAAATGAAGCCAGAGCTTACAGCCGGCGCCTGTGTGTAGCTAAGCCACTGCCCCTCCCGATACAGCCAAGAATGTGCCGCACAGCCACTGTCCCAGCCCCAGCACTCTGGCAGGTGGTAACAGAAAATATGTGTGGCTGAGGACCTGGGAGAGGGTCCTCTGGTGTTTCTGTTGCAGCTGTCCCCGCAGGAACCTCTCTGGGACCAGGCAAGGCTCCTTCAGTGGCACCACAGGGAGCTTAGGCATAGAAGCAAGAGGCAGGGTGGTGGCAGAAGGCTGCTGATGCCTATGAAAACTCTGTCCTGGCCTTGAGAGCTGGCAGCCTCCACCAATGACTCCCCCTGATCAGAACAGACCCCGAGGAGAAGATCTGAGACAAGCAACTCCAAGCCCCGAATTCAGGGCACATGTGAGAAAGGGTAGGCATCAGAAGGGTAGCACCCTTCTCTTCCTCCTGTGCCAACGTGAGGAGAGCTGTGCTCACCCTCTCGCTCTGCATTCCCCTCACTCTAACATCTACGAATGAAGCCAGCGAGCTTAGAAAAGCATTGTATGTAAGGGGGAGATACAGTGAATATGTAGCACTCAGGTTCATTTCTCCCTCTGGAGCTGCAGCCATCAGGGAGTAAGCTCTTGCCCACCCCCTAGCGATGGCATGGAAACCACAGGTCCTCCATGAGAGGCTGGCAGGTGGAGACACTTAGCTACAGGCTGCACTCTTTATGGCTTAGACATCTGGATGAAAACCAAAATCAAAAGTCCCATCAATCATACAGATGTTTCCAACTACCCACATGTTGGGTGGCATGGAGTCCCAGCTGCTTTGTCTACTTAGAATTGAAAGCCCTTTTGATGGCTCTCTGGAACGCTGGGTTTTCACCAGGGTTTTGACAATTTCTCAGTCAAGTCACCTGACTTGGAGAAGGTGCCATCCTCTCTAGTGGCAGGATGAGACAGGAGCCTAATGTACCTCGCTGGTCTGTTCTCACCCCCAGATGGAGAAGGCTCACTCACGGGTGTCCCTAAAGGAACCCAGAGGCTGTTGTCAATCACCAGGGCAGTATGACCCATCCAGGGCTCACCACCCCCAGGCGAGCTCTGCTGACCTCAGAGGCTATGGCCCATAAGAAGTTAGCTGCACTCGCTCCTTTTGGTTTTATCCAACACAGCCTGTCATGAATGTTCTCACGTCAAGATACGAGGAACAGCCTGCACTAGCATGGGTCACTCGTGAGCCATCGTGCTCAGCAGGTTCCAATTTGCTCTCTTGCCATCAGCTGCCTCCCATTGACGATGGGATGATTAGATTCTCATGTTCTCATCACATTTGTGTTACATTACGTCATATCATATTTTAGGACGCTGCTCCAAAGTGGGTTTGACGGGTGATACTAATTTTTGTTCTTAGAAGCAGTGTGTCTCTTCCTCTTCCTTTCCTACCTCACCCCTGATCAGGCACCTGCTATCAATTTGGCTAGCATGTGATAGAATTCTCAGAACGTGCTGGTTGTTCCTGGTGGCTCCTTCCATGTGTGCCACAGGCAGGTGTATGCCCTGCAGATAGCAAGGCAGCCAGATAAGAAGTAATTACCATGTGGCATAAGATGGGGAGACCAGGCACATTCCAGGGATAGTGGCAAAGACTGGAGAGGCACTGCTGAGTGCACGTGTGGCTCTGCCACATTTAATGCTGGGATCTGTGGTTGCTGACATCTTCCTTTTCCCCACCTTGCTGTTAGATAGAGTAAGACCCCAGTTGCGCATCCATTCGTGACCCATGGAGGAAGTGCCAAAGCATCTCTTTGTGGGTGTGTGGCTACATCTATGGGGTCATGCTGTGCTCTGCAGGCCCCAAAGCACCAGTCCCATGCTACCCCCAAAGTGGTACTGTCGCTTACCTCTGAATCCATTTCCATTGCCACTGGAGCAGGCGGGCGACGGGGAGCCTTGGGGCCTGATGACAGGGGCAAAGGCACTCTTCTGTTTGACAGCAGGAAAAACTGAAGAGGAGAATGGGAGGATGGAGGACGTGCTGGAAGATCCAACGGTGGGACTCGATGACATGACTGGAAAGTAAATGCACAACTCTCTTTAGAAGGAGGACTCATCTAGAAATTCAGATCCTTCTTCAATACGCTTTTATTGAGAAATTATTCATTTCAAAGCATTGTTCCAGATTCCAGGGACTTTTAAAAAGTAGAATGTGATAACAATCTCCCTGTGTCCAGGGGGAGGAACAGACACACATAAGAAGGGATGTGGTAGTGATCTCATCATGGGGACACAAGCAATGCCAAGGAGCCAAAGTCGGCAGAGCGCTCTTCAGGGAAGGCCAGGGAAGGCACCAGCAGGAGCAGCTCTGTCAGGGCTGCAGGCACAAGCAGAAGCATGGCGAGGAAAGACAAAGCCCAATGCACCTGAAAAATCACCCTGTCTACATCCACCCAGCCTTGGAACCCTCTCCTGCACTCCACCAAGAGGGCCTGTCTGGGAGCCCCAGCAACTTCCAGGCCCTAGGGCTAACATCTTCTTGGAGAGAGCATCTCCCTGGGCCATTCCTCATTAAAAGTAAAAGTTTATTAACATTTAGCAGATCGTCCCGCACCCCACCCCCCCGGCCCAGACTTCCAGGGCTCCTGGGAAATAAAGCTGCAAGGCAGCCTCCCCTGACATCATGTTTAGAAAAAAACACCAATATTAACAATATTAACATTAAAATGACTTAAGGGAAACCAGAAGCTAAGGGTTGTAATTTCCAAGAAAAATAAAGGCAATTTACACAAGGAAGTGTCTGACCTCGGAACATCAGATGCCACACCAAGTTGCATCACGCAAAAGATGATTTTTTGCGTTATGCTCCACTTGCTCAGAAAAGGAGTAAATTTCACAAGGGATTAAGAAAAGAAACGGTGCGCATGGTGGCGCCTGCCTGTAATCCTAGCACTCTGGGAGGCTGAGGCAGGAGGACTGCAAATTCAAGCCCAGCCTGGGCAACTTTGTGACTTGGTGAGACCCTGTCTAAAATAAAAAGTGAAAAATAGGGATGGAGGGATGATGAGTACAAGGTGAACTGAAGGCGAAATGTTTTGATATCTTATGGTAAACATATACAAAATTAGTTCCCTCGACTGCATAGATAAAGCACTCACAGAGGTCACCTCCAGTACAATGCCTCTGAGAGCAGCAGAACTACAAACCAAAGACATTAAAAGAAACTCTCTCGAAAAACTACTTATCCTTAGGTAGTCCTGACTTTAAAACTCTAGAGAAAGAAATAACTGAGTACATCTCTCTCTTCAAATGATATTAATAAAAGGAAAAAAGTTAGCAAGGAGTCCAGGAGAACCGTATGTAATACTTGAAGGAGTGCATGCATAAGAAATTGGGCCAATTCACTCTACCAAGGAAGGATGCAGGATTAAGCATTAAGAGTGGGTCTTATTAATGATTCTGAACAAACTCTCCTCTTCTGGCCTTAGTTTCAGCCTCAAGGAAACCAAAAAACAAAAACCAACTGTCGCCTTTCTATAAGGAACAGAATGAGAGGCAGAAGAAGCTGAGTCTCAGGAGGCCTGGATCTGACTGCCGACCCAGCTCTGCTCTGTTCCACGATTCCAAGGCACCAACAGCAGGCCCTGTTCTCCTCCACTGTGATGAGATGGTCCTCTCAGCGCGAGCAGGGCGTTCGCACACATGCTCCATCCCACTTATGTACCCCATCGATCTCACTTTTACAAATACTTTCTTCCTAATAATGGATCCCAATAAAGTGAGGCTCAAATTTGTTTCTTAGAAGAGGAGCTGTCTCAGGCTTTACAAAGTGACGTGAAAGAATTGCTGCAGAGGTGAATAAACACGGGCCCTTTAAAATATTTAACAAAACCTTGATAAAAATGCCAAACGATACCCAAATTAATTTAAAAATTAATATAGCTATGCCACAAACCCTAAAGGGAATTTTAATTCATGGAGTTTAGCGAACACAATTTCTGTGTTTATATGTTTCAGTAACAAAAGTGTAAGAGCCAGAGAGTTTTGGTAAAATTTTCTTTTAAATGGGAAGGGGGACTTATCTGAGATATTGAAAGTTATGATAAATCTACAACAATATTAGTTGTATGCTAACACAGAAATAGGTAAACAGGGCCGGGGATTTAGCTCAGTGGCTCCACCACCTGCCTCGCAAGTGCAAGGACCCGAGTTCGATCCCTGGTACCAAAAAAAAAAAAAAAAAAAGAAATAGGTAAACAAACCCTTGGAGCAAAACAGAGTCCAAAAACAGATCTGGGTATATATGACAATTGATAGCTAATAAGGGTGACATTTCATATTACATTAGTGGGGAAAAATTCATAGAAACAATACAGAAGCAATTTGGAGACTAGAATTTATCATATATCCTCGTGTTCAACACCAAAGTAAATCTAAACAGATTAAGCAGTATCTGTAAAAACAAAATCATAAAAGTGCTAGCAGAGAAATTAGGGAGGTTATACAATTTGCATAATTCTTTCAGCCCCAAAGCCTGAAACTGAAATTCACAAGATGGATTTGACACATACTGAAAAACTTCTGCAACAGACACATAGGCATACACACACATGTGCACGCACACACACGCAAATGACAAGTTTAAAAATCTGTAATACTTATTTAGATATGTTCACGTCCTCGATAGCTAGCATGATTTTGTAAGTTAATTAGAAAAGAAAATCACCTCAATAGGAAAATGGGAAAAAGACACAAAAAGGAAATCACAAGAGGAGAAATGAGATGACTAAAAGACCCGTAGAGAAGCACTCAAACTGATTAGTAACAAAGTGCTAATTAAAATGGTTACAAGATGTTACTTTCCACTTACTAAATGACTAAAGATTAAGAAAAAATTCACAGGACAGGGAAACATATATTCCCTCTCTTCTGAGGAGAGAATCAAAATTCCAGAAGGGACTTTGACAATAGTTGGTAAAGTATTTTCAAATGTGCAGATCCTTTGACTCACTAATTTAATCTCTAGAAATTAATCCCAAGGAGATAATCATGAATATGCCAAAATAGAAAAAAAAATAGATCCAAGGGTGTTTTGATAAAAATGAAAAATTGAGAAATAATTTAAGTGACCCCTCATTGGGGTAAACTATGTTTAACAATACAATAGAATATTATGCAAACATTAAAACTAATGTTGGAAAAGAATTTAATATGGGAATATATTCCTCCTCAGATGGAAAAGGTCAATTACATAATAACAAATACACAAATCAACTTTTGTTTAAAGAAAAAATACATACAACAAAATCTAGAAGGATAGGATGTATATACAAAGTTTTAGCCATGGTGTCTCTGGCTAATGAAATTATGAGTATTCTTAAATTTTATCTTTTTTATTTGGCCATATTTTCAAAGTTTCTTTCTTTTTTTACAATGGACATCTATTACTTTTGATGTAGAAGAACTGGGTAAAAACTATAAAAACTTAAAAACAGAAAAATATCTCTCTGCTAAGAAACAATGAAGTCCTTAACGGAAAGCATAATGGCTTCCCTGAATGATATTAATTTTTCTTTGATTTAAGGCTTTACTGTCTGTAAGCAAAGTTTGTCTATTAACCCCAGTGATACAAAAAAGCAGAGCCTAATATTCTCAAATTTCTATGGAAAGCATGAGGCCTGTGATTAATTTCTGAAAGCAAGCATAATTTTCAATATCTGTTCTCCATTCTTGGGACCCAGGTCTGCACCACTGGAGGGTTTTATGGAACCTGATTTCATATCTGTGACGCTGGCAATTCAGCCACCTTCTGTCCTTCCCTCTTTTCATTGATTCGACGGCAGAATCTCATTAGTTGTGCATCCAAACTAACCCTGCCATTTTCAAACTATATCCATGACTACAAAGATGTACTTTAAAAGTTAACTATGGTTATCTCTGCATAGAAATACTGTGTCATTTTCTTTTTCTCCTTTCACCTATACGTGATTTTCAAGATGTCTGTAAAGAGAACGTTACTATCATGTAATTTTGGGGGGGGCGGTGTAGGAGAATGCATCAAAATGTTGTAAAATGTTTTTTTTTCTCACTGTGGGAGTATACTTTCTTTTAAAAACTATTTCCATATGTTCTACATTTTCTATAATGATCATTTAATATTTTACAATAGAAAATATTTTAATATTTATTTCTGAAAATATAAAAATATTGAAGCCCAGGGCCTGGTCGAAGATTCTGTAAGTGAAGGAGGAATCTCAGAGGACAGGTTGGCTTTCTGCCTGTGTGGATCCCACCCTACCCTGTGGGTTGGCTTCATGGTTATTCTGCTTTAGAAGAAGTGGTCCCCATGGGTGTTGCAGGCTTGTTGAGTGAACCATCTTTGGGGAGAGCAGAGCACATCATTTTAGGAAAGCTGATCACACATACTTCTAAGTGAGAATTTCTCTGGACATCTATCTCTCTATGGATAGAGGCCAAAGGAAAGGCAAGCATGTCTGGCCCAGAAATCTATGTGGACGTGGGGAGTTCAGGAAAAACCACTTTTCTTCTTCCGAGGATTGACTGGCTTGCACAGCCCCAGCTGGAACTCACGGGGTACACATCCTCCTTTGCACCGAGCCATTGCATTTGCTGGCGCTCAGGGGTCTGTCAGCATTTCATTATAACCCCCAATTGTCAGGGGCTTAGAATCCAGCCATAAAAACTTGCACTGAGCTGGAACTTGGCACACACAGCTACCACCAGGAAGTGAAGTTTGTGTGTAAAATTGGAAAAACGTCTGTTTGGCCATTTTTTGAAGTAGTGTGGGAGCAAAAGCAGGAAAGATGCAGGTTTTTGATGGTCTGCATTGGCTGTAATGCAAGTCAGACTTGACCGAGAGGTTTGGCCCTACTTCTGTTTTAATGTCTCTGGCAAGTGCTTGCTCCGTGGTATGGTCTAGCCACAGCAGACTTGTTTAAACAATGAAACACAAAATCATAGGATTGTTTGCAGACACAAGCAACTGAATTGACAAAATGTTTTCCCCTGGGCTGTGTGTGTGTGTGTGTGTGCGCGCGCGCGCCCGTGCACAAATATTTCCCAGAGAAGTGAAGACTTCATGGGTTAGAAATACAGGGCAGGTGCTATTGTAATGAACTCCATTGGGTATTTGGTATTTCTGCAGTGGGGGAATTTGATTGTAATGAATGCAGTTTGGAATCCCAGGCCAGTCTGCAGCTCCTTCAGATCCTTCCTCTGAAGATGAAGGTGCAAATGATCACACCCAGCATGACAGGAGTGAGGAGGGGTCCTCTGTCTCTCCCACTCCTGATTGGGCAGTAAGCCCTCCACTCTTCCTCTTCTGTGTATATGGTCTGGTTTGAGCAGGTAATTTAAAGACTTTTCTTGTGGCAGTGGGGTTGAGTGACCAGGAAGTCACCTGCTGTAATTGGAAGAATTCCTCCTGATCAGATGAATTATCTAGTAAGAAACACTGGGTGACACTCAACTAACTCTCTCTCTCTCTCTCTCTCTCTCTCCCCTCTCTCCTCTCTCTCTGACCACATCATACACTGTATTATTAGACTGACCAATTTTTAAATCTACAAAAATTGTCAAATGGAGGGAATTTTAATTGGTTCAGTCTGAAAATACATTATAAACATATTAAATATTTTTATATTATTGAATAATTAAAAGCATGGTTCTGAGTCTGGTGACAGGCACTTTAATCCACCTGTACTATTTGTTGGCTAAGAATCCTGGAGTCTGTCCCTTAACAGCTCCTCATCTCTTAAAAGGGAAATGATCGTGATCATAATTATTATACCGTGTCATGAGGTTACTGCGAGGGTCTAACTGGACTTGAGATGTGAACATGCTCTGTAAGCTAGAAAGTGGAATGCAATGGTTAATCACTCTTGCTGCTGTCATCATGATGATGTGACAGGATTTGCACAATGGCTCTCTTGCCAACATGCCACTTGTGGGATTGCTAAAGAGGTGGCCCCTTTCCACACTGGGCATCTTGTCCACGAGGACGTGTGGGAAAGGCCTCCCCCGGTCTCGGGGATGTCTACTTTCCTCCTCGGCTCCTTAGAAGAGTACGAGGCAGACATGAAGTCTAACAACAGTGTTCCTCTCTTTGCTTCGGCATTCTGTAAACTCAGAACCCAATTAACAGCTCCCTGGCTCCCTTGAATACACTGAATGTTATCTATGCTTGCTCTTGGATTTATAATTTTCCTAAACATATTTTCTTCTTTTCTTCTCCCGGTTTCTTATTAGTTTCTATTTTATATGTTCACACTGCCTATTTGACTACCACGATTCCTCAAAATAGTTTTGGAACAACATAAGGTAAAAACAAGCAAGGAAATCAATTAATAACTCATTTCCTTAGACCACTTTAATTAACCTGGGTCATAGGACAAGCTACAAGACAGAACTCATGTCTCTGTAGTAACAGAATTTCAGTTACACTGAGAGAAACAACCCCCACGGCCCCCTGCTACTCGGTGCTATGTCCTCACCGCATGGTGTAGTGCTGACTGGATGACCTGAACAGATGACCGGGAAGTAACTCATGTGTGTTCCAGGGGAACCAAAGGCCAAAGGCTATGAGATGCAGCCTCCTGGCCATGTCGTTTCCTGGGCCATGGTAGACATGGCTGTGTGCTGTCCTTGACATGCCCTTGTTCCTGGCACAAGAGACCCGCTGTGGGTGAAAAGAGGGCAAGTTGCAGGGCCTTGCGACAGCACCCAGCATTTCAAGAGCACTCTTTTAAATCTCTTGGGCTCTCCTTGCCACCGTGTCCCCTGGCCTGAAGTATTCCCTGCGTAGGTTTGAAAAGGACACACTCCTGGGCTGCTGGGACTATTGTGCAAGTTCCTGACCTCGCTCCCAAAGAGCCTCAAATGGGTTTTCACAACTTCCCAAGGCATTAACTTTGCTGTGAGACCATAGATGAGGAGGTTCTATCTCAATTTATCGCAATGTGACATGCAGTCAACTTGTACCTCTCTGGAGGTACTTCAGGGAGAGGGAAGCCATGCCATAAAGAAAATATAAATTAGTGTGACGTGACCAAATTATGTGAAGCTGTCAAATCTGTGCCAAAATTATTGTCTTGCTACATTCTAGCCCAGTGATTGTGGGTAAATTAGCTAACTGCTGTGCACCCAAACTGCTTTGCCCGCAACACAGAAATATTAACCTCAGAAAGTTCTTATGAAGATTAAATAAAATAATACATCTAAAAGTGCCTAAAGAAAAATGCACATATTCTCTTTCTTTCCTTAGGGTCTTGTGTAGCCTGATGAATCAAAGTCCAGCTGAGGGAAAACAACTAAAGGCAGGAAGGACATTTCATCAGAAAATGGGCTTATCTCCCATAAGTTAGTAAGATTTAGGAATGTAGCTTCTCCACCTTCCAACCCTCCAAAGGCTAAACCACAAAAGCCAGGGACAGAGAGGTCTGGAGAGCCGCGTGGGTGGTGAACGCACTTACTTCCATATGGGGAGCCAGTGGGTGAGCCGTTCAGAAATCCTGGCGATCCAGGAACGCCCAGGTTGGCCATGGGGACATTGCTGTAGCCGTTCATACTGTTGCTGGAGGTACTGTAATTAGACTGCTGCGGTGTGGAGCTGGAGGAGTATCCCCTAGGAGAGATGCTGCTTGTGTTGCGGATATATCCTGGACAAGGAAGGAAAAGCCCAGGTCAATCAAGCAGTGCCCACACGTGGCTAGCACAGGCCCACATTGGCCCAGACCGTAACTCCACCGAGCTGCTCCTGGGCAGCCATGGGAAATGGTAGTTTGGTTTCAGGCTTATTTTTTTAAATTGACAAATAACAGTTGTAGAAATCCATGAAGTAAATACTGTGTGATATTGTGACACATGTATACGATGATCAAATCAGGGGAACTGACGTGTCTGTCACTTGAAACATCTATCACTGCTTAGTACTGGAAATATTTAAAATGCTCTCTTCGAGCTGTTTGGAAATAGACAGTAAATTATTAACTGTGGTCACCCAATATGCTCTGCGCTAGAACTTATTCCATATCTCTAGCTGTATTTTCGTATCTAGTAAGCAAGTCTTCTGCTTTTGCTATCCGCTGTCACTGCCCATCCTACACAATGCCCGTCTCCCCTCTTTCACGCCTGCCCTCAGCACCCCCAGCTGTGGGAGGGCCATCTCTGCTTGTATTTCATGTGACGCTGGAGTCCTCGGAGACATTAATTAGTGTCACTGAGAAAAGCCTCTGCTGGTCAGGTGAAGCAGGGTGGGCAGATGTTATGCCCTGTGGCCATTTCTTGAAGATTCACATATGAAAGGCCTAAGCAAACTGGTTTAACTTAGCTCATCTAAGCTTTCCCAGATTCGACACACTGTAGCATCTTTTGGATGAGGTTGAAGGATGTACCCTAATAACACTTCTGGGGGCATTTGTGTTCTGTAGAACCGTTTTGGCAATGTTAGTTCAAAGTTGCAGCCATGCCATATGTAGGGTGGGGATCATTTTCACTCAGAAAGTACTAATGGATTCATGTCAATGTGCTATGCTTTGACCAAAGGCTCTGACCCAGAGATGAATGCAGGGCATCCTGTCTGTAAGGGGGATGGTAGAAGGGGTGGCGAGTCTTCCCCACGCTTCCAAACCCGACACAAAGAGGCCACTTAGTCTATCAGGAAATGAACCCCTTTGGATAACTGTTTCTTAAACTATTTAGGAAGCAATCCAAATTGATCATCAAATGAGAAAATTCTGACATATGTCCATGGACCCCATATCTAAATATATATATATATAATAATAGGACCCACCTAATCTTTTGTAGGACAAACTTACAGTAGGCAAAAAGAATAAGGAATTCTCTTCCAATAGATGAACAAAAACTAGAGATAAACTATACCACAGTGAAAGACAGTTCTGTTAAAACAGTCCCAACTGTGCATTAGATACAGTTACTCCTTTTTAAAATGATTTATGAAAAATGGTAACAAAGCTTTTGTAAATATGAAGGGAGACAGGGCTTAAAGGGAGGAGAGGGGGTGGGAAAAAAGAACAATAAAGATACATCATGTATAGCTACAAATTCCCTATGATGAATGTGATCATTATATATATCTAAAATGTACCAATAAATGTAATTAATTAAACAAATGATTTTTGATAGATTTATACTAGCTCTTTAATAATAAAGTCAACCTCGGCAAAAAATACACAATATATTTTACTTGTAAAAGTCTAGTTGGCTGTAGAAGTTCATTGCTATATATTTGTGTTTTTTAAATTGTAGCGAATTTTAATTAAAGGTGGGAAAAGAAACAGGCTCTGCAGAGTGATTTGGACCAAGTAAAACTAGGAAAAGAAGTACACCCTATGGCATGAGGGTGAGCCACATGCAAGAGAGAACACAGTTACTCTATATATTTGTATATAAGATAATGCCAAATGAAGCCAATTTGTTCACTCTTTGTTATCAAGAAGAGAGAGCTGGGTATAATATACAACAATGGTGATAGTCAGCCTCTTTATTACTCAACCTGATTATCACTATAGCAGAAGTGTAAATTTTATTCAATTAATACATGTAAACCTAGTTTTCATATGCCTAAACCCTTTTAGATTTATAACAGTCAATCTTATCTTTGAATATTTCCAGTCAATGGGACCTACCTGGTACCCAGAAAGCTAGAATCTGACAACGCACCACCTATGATGTTGAAATAATGGAATCCATGGCGGTGTTGCTTATCTCCACTGGATGGTTTGACTCACACTCTAGCTCCTATTCCAGCAGAACCAACCTCTCAAATGCAGAAGACATGCCTGAGTTCTGACTGAGAAAGGCAGTACCTTGGTTATTTCCTTGTGTTGACTCTGAGATGCTGACCCCGAGCTGGCTGCCATATGAATTGATCCCCATCATGCCGCTGTGAACTGGGGAGCTGGACAGAGCTGGGATCTGGCTGGGGTTCCTGGGCACACTGTAGAGGGCCTCAGCAATGTCTGCAGCTCGCTTCAAAATGATGTCCTACAAAAGGGCAGATGAGGGTGAGCACTGCGCTCACCGTGGAGAGATCAACTCAGCAGAGCACGAGATATCAGGGTCTAACCTGGTTATTGTGTGGCGTGCCATAAAGGGCCTCCACTAGATCTGCAGCTCTTTTTAACAGCATTTCCTGAAAAGAAATGAGAAAGCGGGAGGGATACGGTCAACAGTAAAAGTCAAAATGACAAGAGAAAACTACAGATAAAAATCAAAAGCCCCACACATCCCCTCCAAATGTAAATAATTATCCAATAGGGTCAACATTTGATTTGACAGGTAGAATATAATCATGCACGTAAATCTCTCTACAAATATATATCTACATGAAATTCACTGCCATAAAGTGGCTCTGTAGAAGGTTGCACTACCCCACCAAAAAAAAAGAAGTCAACCAAATTGAGGGTGGAGTTGGTTAAAGTTAGTGTCTTGGAAATTCTAATATAAGCTGCTTTCAGAGCACTATATTGAAAACTCTGGCACACTAATTAACCAAATACTCTTCAAATGATTGAAGGGCCTGAGCTTAGCTGCTTGCCAAGGAATTGTCCAGAGTACTGAAATTATCTTGGCAATGCTTTCTGCAAAATTTTATTCCAATAAAGATGAATTTTTTCAATAATATTTCCCCCTGTTCACTTTAACCGGTGAGAATTAGTAATCACTAATCCCTCTCTGCTCATTTTGTCTTTTCCACCTCCTGTTTTTTACAGCCTTTTAAATTGTTATTAACCTACTTTCCAGATATCATCTAATTTAATGGTGGGGCTGGGGATTTTTCCAGGAGGATAATAAAGGTGTGATGTAGAAGCAACTAGTGCTTGAATTTTACTCACAGTACAGAACAGAGAGCGAGATATTTTATAATTTGTATGTTTAAAGATACAAATGTAAACATGTAACAGTTTCTAATTCGTTGAACTGATGCATTCTTAAAATAAAGACAGCTAACATTATGGGTCAGATTTACAATGTAGTTTTCATAAGCAAGTTCATTTAAAAGTGACACAGGGGCTGGGGTTTAGCTCAGGGGTGCCAAGACTTGCCTCGCAAGCACAAGGTCCTGAGTTCGATCCCCGGTATCAAGAAAAAAAAAAGTGACACAGTTCATAGATGTGTAAATGGATGTATTTTTATCTTTATTACATTCTGTTGTACACCTGGTTATGAGCTGATGGCCCCCTGCAATTATGGGTAAAAAATTATATTTAAATACAAAAGAGTAAAAGTTTACCCTTTTAAGCAACTATCCAAATACTTATTTTCATGAAATGGACAATGTTTTATAAGTTGAATATTCTTGTAGTAAATCTATTTTTAAGCCAAATTTTCAGATTTCATATTTGCTCAGAGGTTAAACATATTTCATAATTAGTAGAAATTTTATATGCTTCTTGTATTTAAAGCATAGCCAATTCAAGGCCTGATTGATGTTAATGAGTGTTAAGCAGCTGCATTGGTCTAATTTTGCTGAATTTTTATAGAAAGATTTTCCTGTCTACATCCAAAGCATATTACCTTTGCTAATCTCTCCGGATCTCCAGGGTGCCTTGGGATAACTTTCTGCAGTCTCTGGAAGCCATAGTCTATGGTGGGTTCATTTAATGCTGAAAGACAAAAATCCTCTCTTTGAGTCTACATTCAGGCCATAAAGCAAAGCTTGTACTGAAGTCTTTACAGGTTAACAGGAAGTTGCTGGTGCTCTGTCTTAAGAGCTGATACCCGAGGGATGCAATCAGCTGGAGAGTTTTGGTACTGACACTGGTTAATTCACACACAAATTTGGAATTTATAATAATTTTATGATTTCCCATTAGAATAACATTTTAAAATTCCAGGATTATTAAAATTATCTTATTATTTCTTCCTTCAGAATACACCCCTACAATTCTCCGCTCATTTTCAAACAGTCCAAATATTATACAATCATAGCCCAATTTCTTATAAAGATAATAAACTACTTTCATAGTATTTCCTCTTTTCTTCTGCCTCTCTTTCCCCAAGCATAACTTTTCATCCATTTATTCTTCTATTGCTTTTGCTTAATCATGCTCAAACATTTATATCCATGCATACATAAACGTACAAGCTAGTTCTCACAAAACCCTTTTTCTTATGCTAAATAATGTTCACAGTTTGCCATTGTATTTAGCAACCTGTACATTTTAAAAAATCTAAGTCTCCCTCATGATACTGCAAGGTCTGTGGGAGTGGAACTCATTTTGTTTTCCCACTGTGTTCACATTGTTTAGGACACAGCTTTGCACACAGTAGGCACTTAGTAATTTTAAAACGAGTGAATGAACACATGATATTCTTCAACATTTCTACTACTCTAAAGAGTTTTGAGAGTTTATTACTTTATTCTTCTTCTTCCTCTCTTCATTTTTTAAAGTCTGTTTAATGTTTATGTTTTATTAAATTAATGCATGCCCAAAGTTAAGTAAAAGATACAAAGAACTAAATAATAATTGCCTGCACTCCTGTTAGGCAGCAATAAACACTGGAAGGTGTATTTTTTCATCTTCCTTTTTGAATATGTATTATATGAACATCTGTTGATATTATTCTGTCAAAACAACACCTTTTATTTTAAAAATCATAAACAATTTTAAATATGTAGTAAAAATAAAAGCACTTATAAATCCACCAATTAAGAGATGACCAGGATTAATATTTTTGCTTATATCTCTCTAGATTTAAACACAGACAACACACATACTATTCACACTGTGACATAACCTACTTTTAACCACTTAACAGTACTGTATATCATAAACTCTTCTCCAGGTTATTAAATATTTTTATAAGATTTTTAAAAATTCCTGCATGTTTTTCCATGACATGGTTTATAATTTGTTTAAATAGCCTCCTACTGTTGGGCACTTAATGTGATCCTAATTTCTCACTATTATAAAAATCAGAGCAATAATCATCTTTGCATATAATTTTAATTATTTCAGTTGGAAAATGCCTAGAATTACTGGACCAAAAATTATGATTTATATTTCAAGGCTTTCACACATAATGTCAAATCATTCCTCAGAAGTATATATGAATTTATTCTCTCTCCAGCAATGCATATAGTCATTTCAACTTACATGCTGTAATCAACAGTGATGTTGACAATCTTTTTCTTATGTTTGCTGATCATTTTCATTTCTCTCTTTATGAACTACTTAATACTGCCTGCACTCTTTTCTACTGGGGATTAGTCTTTTCTTTTTACTTGTAAAAATACTTGATTAAGATTTTTAACACTTGGTCATTATGTAACATTATCATATCCCAATTTGACCATAGGTATTATATATAGAAAGGCCCTCCTAACTTCAAGATCTGTTAAGTACACACATTTGCAGTCATGCACACACACACAAAGATATACAGTTATGAGCCACATAACAATTCAAACAAGCCACATACATAACAAGTCATAGTGTATACCCCAGAACCTAGGAGTGCAGTGAGCCGTACCACCTAGTCTTGTGTGAATACACTCTATGATGTTTGATACAACAAAAAAACACCTAAGACACATTTCCCAGAATCTGGTCCCATTGTTAGGCATTGCGTGAGTTTATGCATACAACACAACATATACACATATCCATGAATTCTTAAATTATTTAACTTCTCCAGATTTCATTTTATCATGGAATGTTAAGCATATATGCTTGTTACAACTTTACATCACGTGTTATGGAGTGGTTTCCAGACATTCAATTCTGTTACATTGACCCATGTCTGTATTCTGGGTGAGAATCACATTCTTGTGGGTGTGACATGCAATATGTGGTGATATAAGTGCCCTTCTGCAAATATACATGCTTTCAAAATTACACTTTTCTCAACCCATCTTATCCATTTATTCTTCCATATGGACCTTAAGGAAATTTCAAAAGTATATTTCAGTTTCATTAAACCTATAACTAGAGAGAAAATAGTTGATCTTACAATATCAACATCTCATCTTCTTTAGGGTACCAGAAAAGAGTATTGTGTTCATTGTGTATTGTGTTTACTGATGTAAAGTTTTTCATTTTGACATGCTTTTTACTTTTTATTGTGAATATGATGTCACTGCATTATACTTTCTAAGAGTTCTCCTAATGTCTAGAAATACTTTTGGGTGTTTTAAAATATATCTGTGCAGGTACTACATATGTGGGAATGGTTTGTGGCCATATATGGTAGAGTCATTAAGAGAATCAGTTTTAGTCAAGTAGGATTTGGGGCTGAATTCCAGCCCCACCACTACCTTCTGTCATTTAAAAATCTCTCTCATGGTTTGTGGTCAAAATTAATGAAAACAACTTATATAATGTCCCCTCACAGTGCTTGACATATAAAAATCTTAACCAAAGACAGCTACCATTATTTTGAAACCAATCCCAGACACACGGCACTGTATTTTTCTATTCCTTCTCTTAGGCTTTTACATTCATAACATCTACATATAATGATCACTTCTGTCCTTTTTATAGATATATTAATCCCATTTAGTTCTTGTATTTCCATTCTTGTGTTGGCTAAAACTTCTCAAACAATACTCCAAAATGAAGATGATGGATAATTCTCACTTGTTTTCCTCTAAACGGGAATGACACCAACATTTCACCTCCCAAGATGGCGTTAGTTATTTGAGATAGATATTATTTATCATACTTCAATTGAACTTTCATCAGGATGTGGTGGAATTCTAGCAAATTACAATCATAGAAATGTTCTCCTTTGACCCACTTAGATTTTATATTGTACGTTTTATAATACAATATTTCACAATTAAACATTAATTCACTGATCTAATTTGTATAATTTTCTTGATATAATTTACTTAGTAAAGTTCTACATTCAGTGTGTTGATTTTTTAAGGATTATTGGCATGAGAATTAAATCAGTCATGTTACTAAGAACAGTGTCCAGTGCATAGAGATCACTGAAAGGTTGGTTGTCATTAATGTTGTTAGGGGATGGCACATCCATGTGAATAACTGGCATTGTACACACTGTTCTGGTCAACTTATCGCTGGCTCTTACTTTATACCAGCTTTGAAAATAAGTGAGAAGCTGTCTGTATTTTAGCCTGTGCTCTAACAAACTTGTACCACATGGATAATAGTTTCTCTTGAATAAGAGTTGGAAAGTAAAGTTGCTATGATCAAGGTCACGAGTAACATTTTAAGTAAACCAAGAACTTTCCCATTCTTATCTCAATATCCCGTTAGCATTTGGTGCCCTCACTGTCTCCCTCTGGAACATTTCCCACCCAGGCTCTCTGAACTCTCGCTGCTCGGCTGTCCACCTCCCTCTGGCCACGGTGTCTCAGCCTACTTTGAGGACTGTTCTTTCTCTGCCTGTATGAATGTTCACACTGCTCCATACTGTTGCCAAGATCCTCTTCCAGCCTGGACTTTCTCCTGAGCAGCTTCATCCCAGCTCCTCGATTCCCACACCAGCTGCACGCTGACCATCAATGTCTCTAGCCAGGCAGCTGGCCAGGGTGTCACCCTCACAGTCCCAGCTGCTGGCTGGACATTTCCACTTGGAGATGCCATGGGTTCCTCCCACTCCGGGCTCCCACCTCATGTGATTCCCAGAGAAAAGCAACATTGCCCAGCTGATCGGCAGGCAGAACCCTTGGGTGCATTCCTTTTTCCCAGTATCACTTGTATTTTTCTAGAAAAAGCAATCATTTCCTCAAGATTTTACGTGTTTTATCACAGATGAAATAAGGATTTGTTTACAATTTCTAACCTTTATCTCTCATTCTACCTCCCTTCTTTGTTGTAATTTCCTAAATAGTCATATTTCTAATCTTGATATCCTTTTGTTCTGAAAAGAAAACTCTAAAGCCTCTGGGTAGTTGAGCAATTAATTGTCGACTGTTTATCCTAGCTAACTGCCCTGGATTTTTAAGAGGTACCCTGTACAAGAACTGCTTTTGGGAATTTGAGTTATTTGTGAATTAATACATACTAGTTTTGCCTGTGTTCTATAGGTAATGCTTGAGTGTTTTCTTTAATAATTTTAATATCACATTATTTAACATATTTTGGCATTTTTACTACTATCAATTTGTCTTTTCACAGTCTCCTACGTTTTTAATACTGCTCTTCCCTAGTAGAAGAAGCGTGAGTGCAGCTTCGCCCCGCCTGCCCACACCACCCTGTGTACCCACAACCACAGGGCACAACATTTCCAGCACATGAATGGCACCAGCCTGATATTGAGCATTAATACCAGATTTCTCTTATTTTTATGTTTCCCTGAAAATACATTCTGGGTTAGGGAGGCAGCCGAAACACCTGCACTCGCATTACCATCTTACCCAGAAACACATGTCAGAATAGCTGTGTGCATAATTGGAATCATTCTGTAAACTTTTTTCTACTTAGCATTAAAATGTCAGCAATTCCAGAAGCCTTTTTCTTCAATAACAGGGTTTTTAGTGTCTGTAATATGCAGTAATGAAAATGGTCATGACCGTGCTTAGACTATACTGAAGGCTTACTATGTCATGGGCAGCCTGCTGAGCCTTTATACATGCCAGCTCTTTTACTCCTCCTTGCAATACAAGGCCATGGCTTCATTCCTAGGTTAACTGCAGTTCTATGTGGTAAAGAAGGGATCTGAACCCCGGCTCCTCTAACCTCCAAGTCTGCTCTTCTTTTTTCTGCTGTAGAACCAGAGATGTGCCTCCTCCCCAGCTTCCAAAAAGGGCTGCAGGCGCAGAGTGCGAAGTCACCAGGGCGGCCCCACTTCTCACTCCCGGAGAGTGAGAAAAGCCCCATTTGGTATCAACCAGCAACAAGGACCAGCTGCCTGGTGTTGTAGAGCAAATAGACTTAGAGAGGAAATTCTCCAAATCAGTCGTTGCTTTCTCCTTTGAGAATGATGCACTGTTTTCCTATCCAAAGTGCAGATTTTCTTAGGTGAAGAAAATCGGGACACACTCCCAGTCTGCTGCGCACAGATGAAAGGAGTATCCCAGTGGGCAAGTATAGCTGCTCACTCTCCATTCCTGTCCTGCCCCTGCCTTTCATCCAGAGTCCCTCAACCCGGCAGGTGCCCACTGCCTTGCATTACAGCACTGTGGTGCCCACCCACACCCCTGCCAATAACCTCCTCCTTGGTCTTTCTGCTGCCCACAGGAATTCTCAGAAGCAAGGCTCTGATCGTCCACACGGCTGCAAGGCAGATGACAGTTTCTCTTTAGGAGGACTTATTAGACATTCACTGTCATTGTTCTCCCCTATCAGACTGAGAATCACCAGGACACAAAGGTCGAGTCTGTTTATCTTTCCTGCCTTCCCCTCCCAGCTCCCCACCCTCACCTTAGAAAGTGCCGAGTCACTCAGCCACAGTGGGTGAACAATCCATGTTTCAGATAGAAGAAGTAGGTTAGACACCACTATCTTTTTTTATGGTGACTATTTTCAGCAGGTTCCTGCCACCAGACTTCATAGGCATAAATCGTGGGGTGTGTATCCAAATGAGGAAGAGTATGGTGAAATACAATGTTGTTAACTATACGGACAAGGAATAATCTCACACACACACACACACACACACACACACACACAGTCTTATGTTGTCAGTGTAGTACATTTATTTGAAGTAGAAATCATGAAGTCAAAATTACTCAGGATCCACTGACTCAACCCCATGAAAGGAAATGCCTCCAAAACATCAAGGTCAGGTTAGACAAGTCATCTTCCAGTTCCAAACTAGCTTCCCAACTGAACCTTTGTTTTTGAGTCCTATACATTCAACTTCATTTTGACCTTGGATCTCAGCCCCCAGCCTCCCTGGGTGGTGTCCTCAGGCTTTTCAGGCCTGGTGTAAGCTGAGCAAACCTCAGCTAATGAGGTGCCCGAGACCAGCACCAAGACTGTCTCCAAGGGCCAACCAGGTCATTAACTCCCATCATACATGTAAATTTACAACCCTGCCTACCACATGGAGTGCGAGGTACTGTGAAGTTCTGCCAACCCTTTGGCTGACAGGGACACAGAGAAACACTGGCAAGGCAAAAGCAGAATAAATTAAAAATACGCGTCAATCTATATAGGCTCTATTTATCTATGTCTTTATTTAGTAATATAACATTAAGGTAAAAGGTCATATCCCCACTGAAATATAATTTATATTTACCTTTTATTAAATAATTATGGCATGGCATGAAGTTAAATATTACAGAAGCTAATCAAGGGGGTATTCAATAGAGAAAACTCAGACATGAGAATTTCATCTTTGCTATACATAGAATGTCTTAATCCTCCACTGGGAGTCATTCGGGTTTGCTTAAGGAGTTTAATAATACACATTTCAACTGCCACAGAATCTAAATCCCATTTGGATCAGCCTTGAAAAACTTTCATCAATACCTTGAGATTTTATAACATTTCTCCTGAGAGCCTAGATCTTATGTGTCATTTCTCATTTTGATTGTGAGTATAATATATGAGGTTACTTACATATCTTGGACCCCACAAATGGATATAAACTCTAAGCAACGTGTGAAGGGTTTTTGCTCTAAGTAAGTAGTATTTTACTAAAAATATCTGCTGGGAACCTCTCATTTAAAAAACAAAAAGCTGGCTGGTGCTCAATACTAATTTTCCCAAAGGATTGATGAGACATATAAATTCCATATCATTTTTATTTTCTTTCCTTAAAAGGCAGTTCAGGGATCTCTGCTTACCCATCTATTTTTGTTTACTAAACATATAAGACCACAGGCCCTGTGTTGGAGTGCTGACCAACCCTTCACAACAGAACACCAACACTGCAGGAACCACTTTTGCCCTTGATCACCAGGGATGCAAGTCATAAATACAGCAGCATCAATCCCTGGTGGGTTTTCTTTGCAGGGATTTGAGAGGAGAGGAGGAATAAGATGATGGGGTGAAGGGAGATGTGAGTGCTCAGTTGGGCTAGCACTCCAGGCGTGTCACTGAATCACACTACCGGCTTGGGTTTCAGCTTTATCCTAGCTCCACTGTGGAGTCTATAGATGGTCATCAAGAGGCCAACATAAACTTCTGAACTTAGTGTGTGTTTGCCTAAACGTGCATTTATCTGTAGAAAGGGTCTTCATTTGAATCAGAGGTTCACAGAGCATGCAGTCCACTGAAGGAAACAGCCTATGGAGGAGGAGGAGCATACCATCCAAGCTCTAGAGCCCAGCTTCCTTCAAGAATGTGGGGATTAATCAAATGCAATCTTGTACAGGTATTTTGTTCCAAAAAACAAAGCCAAAGGTTGTAGAATCTATGTAATGTGACTTCCAGATTAACACCGGATCAGAAGAGAACACATAGATCAGCAACACCTGGAAGTGGTCTTGGTCAGAGAGCTACTCTCTGTGGACAGCGCAGAAAGGCACAGAAGAACCCAGCCTGGGGAGGACAAACTCCTCGCCTGTGCCCCTTTTAGGACTTCTCCATTCTCCCCAGTGTCCATGTCTTCATAACTCTTTGATCATACGTGGTGAGTCCCACAAAGTCAGCCTTCCTTTGGACTATGCTTTTGGCTTTCCTCTCCCTCCTCCTGCTCCCAATCTGTTCATCCACTCATCTACTGTCTTCCTTATTCCTACTGTGCCCAACAATTGCAGGGTATACAGGTTGAATATCCCTTAACTGAAATGCTTAGGACCACAAATGTTTTAAATTTTGATTTCTCTTTAGATTTTGAAAATTTGCATATTCATAATAACATATCTTAGGGATGAGACTTGAAATTTATTTGTGTCTCATATACACCTAACACGTAACCTGAAGGTAACACGAGCAATCCTTTTAGTGCCCCTGAGTTTGAGGGCAGGTATAGAATTTTCCAATTATAGCATCATGTCAGTGCTCAAAAAGATGTGGATTTTTGGAGCATTTCAGACTTCAGGTTTTTGGGTTAGAGATGCCCAACCTGCATTGAATTAAAGGGTGAGTGCTCCTGAGTTAAAATGTGTTCAGAGCATCTGATGATGCAGCAGGGATTCAGCTCGCCCTCTCTTGGGATCAACCTTAGATTCTGACTTTGACAATGCCACATTTGTTCAGCCCCTTGGCCAGGTGGAGCTTTGGGAGCTTTCTTTGCAAAGACAAATGGCTGGACTAAATGGCCTATAAGACCCTTTGGAAGATGTTGCATTTTATGATTCAAGGATATTAATATTTTCCTGTACCTTGGTTCACTAACTTACTTTGTTCCGCGATTCTGGGGAAGATGGCCAAGGTCGTGTTTGTTACCTGATGCTGAGTTTGTGAACAGAAGCAAAACTTTGCCAAATGTTTCTGTTTGGAAGCCAAATTGTTCAGGTAAAGAAGTGTTCGTGAACTGAGGCATTATGTATTTCTCTACAGCAGTGGCCTTCTCAGAGAAGTAGAAGTGGGTAAGGTTGAAGTCATTAGGCTGTTCAGTCTTGGTGACACTGAAATCTCTCTTCACAACCATTTGTTTCCATGGATGTAGCCAATTTTTAAAAAATGAAACAAATAAAGATCACACGGGAACACATTATTCAGCAGTGGTACCTGCCTTTGTAGACACAAGAACAAGAATATGAGGACAGAACCAAGAGTGCACAAGTGAAAGATTAGATGGAAGCCTTTGATATTTAATTTTAAATGAAATATTAATTTAATATTTAATTACGCTTTGGTTTCAAGAAAAACTGCAGCTGCAAGACAGATTGTTTGAAGAAGGGAATAATATACATGGTTAAGGAGACAACTGTAAAAATTAAAGATAAATTTCAGGGGTAAATCTAAATGCCACAACGGAGCAGTTATGAATAACCGCCTGTTAGCCATAATGTGCTTTTAGACTATTATAGTCAGGAGCGCCAGTCCATTAAGGAGCGGGGCTCTCTAGAGAAGCCACACTTCTTACCATGGGGCTGACGGCAGAGACATCATTCCTCAGACTCAGCTCCAAAAGGAGGCTGTGTTTCACAAGAGGCGGGTACGCACAACTTTGCAAAAGTACATAGTACCAGGAGAGCTGCTTCTCCAACCTGTTTGGACTTTCGACAGGGAACAGATGTACTCGGGCCAGGTTTTGATGTCTGAATTGGGTATTTTTAATGAAAAATCAGTTTCATTTCTGTGATGGGATTTTTCTTCAGCAAGATAATACTATGGGGGTGTGCAAAATGAATGTGTGATTAGCATTTGAAATCCAGACTGTACATCTGTGCAGGGCCTCCTTATGGAGGGGGGCTCTCACGAAGGGCCTTTGTGGGTATGATTTGGGGGTCTGTGGGAAAATCTGGGCCTCCCAGTTCTCCCAACTACTGCCTCTTCCTCTAATGAATTCCTCTCAAATAATGAACAGAGGTATTTAAACAGTAAGTTTGTTTTTTTGCTAAAAAAAAAAAAGTATAGGAGGGGTCAATGTGAACTCTTTAGCCTCCCAGAGAGTTTTAGCCAGGCTGGCTTGGTCTCCTTCTAAATTCAGCTGCCTGCCTTGTGATACCTCTGCATACTCCAGGGCCTGCTACAGCCTTTTGGTCTCTTGTGCTCCCCTTGTTTTCCTTTGACCCTCACCTGCCTGGCCTTGGCCCTTACCTGCAAATCCATGTGTGGAGACTGCCTTGGGTCCCTCTGTTGCCTGCAAAACCCGGATTTCTAACCTCAGCTGAGGTCTCAAGGTACAATGTGGTCAGTCTGAGGAATGCACATTTCATGGAAGAGAAGACACACGAAAAGGCCACCAGGCAGCCACCGGGGAGGAAGCCAGCTACACCCATCATACCTACTATGTCTCCTCTTTCCAAATGCTTGCCATAGTGAATTCTGCTTGGTTTTGTGCCTATACACATAATTACCTTTACATATGTATGTACCTTCATCTTCCCAGTAACATACCAAGGTTGATCAAAATGTATACTGGGGGCCGGGGAGTTAGCTCAGTGGTTCTGGCGCCTGCCTCAAAAGTGCAAGGTCCTGAGTTGGATCCCCGGTACCAAAAAAAAAAAAATGTATACCAAATGTTTAAAAATGTATTACAGAAAAACACATTGCCAAGATACTCCTCCCAGTTTCAAACATACTTACCCTATCATTCTTGTGACTTTCTGAAGCAGTTCTGGAAGTCATCTTTTGTGTCTTTAAGAGGTGTGATTGAAAAACATCGTGAACCCTGCTGCCGGGGACCACTAAATGGAAAGGCAGGCTTATAAAAACATTATGCTGTGTGCTTACTTCTGGCTCTTGCTCAATGTCAAAATGACCAGGAAAGGTCGATGTTTTTAATCAATTCAGGCCCTTGAGGCAGCTGCAGCAGTGCAACTGAAGACACGCATGAAAAAGGACTTCTAGAACTGCTTCAGAAAGTCACAAGAATGATGGGATGAGTGTGTTCCAAGCCAGGGCAGTATTTTGAGGCGGATTCTTGGCAATGTCTTTTACCGTAACAAATTTAAACATTCAACCATATTTTTATCACAATTCATAAGTATGTCTCTATTTTTTAGGTTAGAAAATGGTACGAAGAGTACTTATGTGAATCTCCCAAAGCTGGAATGAAACCTTGGCCTCTTAACTCAGTCACTGTCTCCCACTGCCCAACTGCAGCCCTCCAGGCAACCTTCACGCCAGAGCCAACGGCACACGAGTTTATCAACAACAGGAAGCTCCCTCGCCTTTGCAACATTAATTATGCATAAATAGGAGAATTTCTATCCTGTAGAAGGAATTCAGGGCACTTACTAGGTTCTAAGTCTAACACATCACTCTGAGAGAGTAAGAAGCATCCCTGTTTGCCATCTAGAAAACTTGGACACAGGCAAGGCATCTGCCGAGAGCTTCTTCATGCTCACTGGCTACTGCCTATTAGCTGTGCTCTTCCTCAAACTAACAGCCAGAGGAACAAGGCCAAGCACATTTGCCAGACCCAACTATCAGAGATGCCCTTGTGTCACGTTTCCTAATAAGCTGTACAGCATCAGGAGGTACAGGTTAGCGTTTAAGGGCAAAGCTTTGGAATGAGACGATTTGGATTGAACCTAGCTTGGTGATCACAGGCAGATGGCTTCATTTGTCTGAACACAATAGGATTATAAAGTTGAGATACCAATAAAAAGGCCATGGAAAAGGATGGTGATTATTAGAACTCATAAGTAGCCTTCCCCCTACATGCTCAATACATAGATGAACAGCTAACACCATTTTTCTTTCCTAGTTCTGTATTATGACAGCACTTAAAGGAATTGTCTTAATCCACAATCAGATGTGTGGCCTGGATTCTGGAAAGAGCTACAGTAATAAAGTTACAGTAAAAAGCTGTGTGCATCCACCCCCGACCCGGTCCTCAACGACCTGCCATTAGCTCATGCACTAGGCTTCGTGCTGGATCCTGTACGTGGTGATGATTTCACAATTTTACATTACAGCAATTCTGCCTCCAAGTGCTCCCTGAACACTTGGTCCACCTGAAGTCAAGACAGCCAAGAAGGACTTGTACACCGACTGCTGCAGTCCCTTTCATACTTAGGGTTACTTTTCCCTTCCTACCCATTCTTGGTGGAGAAGTCAGCAAGGAGAGCAGGAAGTGGGGTGTCCTTCCACCAAACCTCAGCTGGCACAAAACCTTTGGGCTCAAACCAGGCCGAAGCCATTGGGCTCTTCCTGGTGAGCTTCACATGACTCTCAATGCCAAACCAGCAAGCTGCACGGTAGCAAACCTCCATTGGAGGACAACAGGCCTGCGAAGTCACGTGTGTGAAGAAAACGTGTTGTTTTTCAAAGCCCTGATGTTGTTTGTACTTGGCAGCATGGGGAGCTGATTATTGCATTTTGGCTAATTATGCCAGGAACAGCCCATAGACCCAGCCCATTACAAAGACACGGCCTTGCATGCCGGAGCAGAGCAGAGCCATCAACAGCTGGACTGTGGCCCCAGGTGTATGCGCTCAGGTAGTGGCTGAGGAAGGAGAGGTTTGCTGGAGCCTCCCTTCCTGCATCCCGAACTCAGAATCTCCTTCTAGGAAATTCCACCTGAAAGTAACCCTATAATTCTGTGTTCTTGGAGAATCTGCCTGTGTGTGGATTCTCTGAAGCCATCATCTCTGCAACAGCCTCTGAGCAGGACTCAGGTCTCCCAGGTTTATTTAAAATTCAGATCCTCAGACCTTTGTTCCCCAAAAGTGAAGGACTGGGTTCTCATGATCTGCCAAACTGGAGAAACACCTATAGGCAATAGTACAACATGTTCCTGGCCTTTACAGAAGAAAACGAAACTCAGAGAGGCCCGGGGACCTGAAGAAAGGACAAGCAAAGAACAATGATACAGCCAGCCTCGGAAAGCAGCTCTCTGACTACCTCTCTGCCAATCTTCTTAGACCTCTCCTGCCCAGACAGCTCATGCTGTCCCCACCAAAGCTTTCTAAGTTTCAAGGTCTTCTTTCCTTCTGGAATCAGGATGATTTTTCCCACCTCACCATTGCAGCCCAGTATTTCTTCCAGGCCCATAGTGGCTCAGAGCACCACCCCCAAGGAGAAGCTGGATGTGGAGTTGGAGCCGTTGATTCCCCAGGTACTCCAACTGTGTTCCAACCTCAGCACTAGGGAGGCCAAGCCAGCTAGATATCCGAGAGACCTTAGTGTATCTCCTTGTAGGAGAAAAGGTCATAGTTTGGGAGCCAGCTGGAGTTAGGACACGGATCTGGATAGAGCAGGGTCACCTTCAGTCACCTGTGGAAGCCAGATGATGGCCAGTCCAGCCATCTGACTGAAATTATATTAACTTTCACATCGATGCTGCCCATTCAGTAGGGAAGACATAAGGCTGCTAACCCGTTTCCTGTGGAGCCTGGAACCTGCTCTGGATGACATTAGCTCTCTCTCCACATGGCATCCTGAGTTGCATTTGACCCAGTGACCCAGAGTAGTTTTTTGTTGAGAGTGACCAGACTCTTGACCATGCTAGACAGTGCTGGCATTTCTGATTTCTCACCAGTTGTGAAAGAACTAAGTCCCCAGTCCCTGCTCCTTCCACCCTACCGCCTTCCAAGGACTTCTGGAAGGCGGCCCGCTGGAAGGAGCTTCCCTGACCACCCAGCTGTAAAGACCCTCTTTGTGCCTGAAAGATCAAACTCACTAATGTGTACTGTTTCAGTATTTCAATGTGTTTGATGATGATTTTTGAATCATATTTCATTCCTTTAAGTTTTAATTACAATTATGTAATTTTATGAGGAAATAATAGAAGCATATAAGTATCATGAAAAAATACAAATGCCAACATCAAGAAACCACCATTGCTAGCACCATGGTACAAAGGCTTCTACACTTTACTTACATTTTTTTTTTATACTTTACTTACATTTTTAAAAAACTATTCATTTTTCATCAATATAAAAATTGGCTCATACTATGCATGCTGTTTTTAAGCTTTTTAAAAGCTTACATCATGAGTGTCTTTCATGTAAATAAATATCCATCCATGGCATTTGTTTAATGTTTAATAACTGTAAAGATGTTTCATGATTTAATGACTCCCCTAATGGACACTAAGGATGTTTTTAATTTTTCACTTCTATAAATAGTGTGTCACCAAATAGCCTTGGGCAAATTCAATTATTTCCTTCGTGTACATTCCTGAAAGTAGAATCACTGGGTCAGAAACGTGTATCTCTGAGGCCAGTACCGGCAAGGTACTTGGCCTTCTCCAGCCATTTACTATTCTACACTTGTGTGTTAGGAAGTCCTCACTTGCTAATTTTGCAAACCTGAATATTTTCCTTTGTTTAAAACAAAACAAAAAAAACCTCTTTGTCAATTTGATAAAGAAACATTTGTAGTAATCTTGTTGCTTTAATTTGCATTTATTTGATTATTCATGTGGTTGGAAATTTTTTTATGCTTATCACTTAATTGTATTCCTTCCTGAATTAATGCCTGATGTTACTTGCTAGCTTCCTTTTAGGATATTTGTCTTTTTCTCCTTAATTGGTAAGATATCTGACATTCTCTTCTTTATCCACAATGGATAACAATAGTAGGCATAAAATAAATTTTTGCTGAAAAAAATGAATCTCTTCAGAGGTAAGATAACACACCCCACTGAGCAAATATGTTTCCAGCTTGTTCTTTTCCTCTTGGTTTTGTACCTGGCAGTTTGACATGCAAAATTTTTCTTTTTCTGTAATTACATCTTCTGCTTGATGGTCTCTGTCTTAAGTGTCAGGTAGGCAAGGCTCAACATGATAATTATGTGTTAGATCTAGATTCTTTCAAAATGTCTGTATTTTATTAGAAATATTTAATTTAAATATATTTTAGTTTATGATTTGAAATTAGAAACCTAACTTTTTCATCTGACTACTTAATTAGTTGGCCCAACACAAGGGTTTAAACGTGCTCTCTTTTCCACATCGACCAGAGAGAATGCCTCGCCATACTGGTACGTGAGTATTTACACACTCAATGTGTGCAAACACAGGTGATGTTTAAGTTTTTTGCTGCATCACATTTCTGTAGGTTCCTGCAAAGCCTCACATTCTTTCAATTATTGAAATATAAAATAGGCTTTAATGTGCAATAGGGCAAGGGCCTCTCATTTTTCAAAATCAAGGATTCTATTTTAGCCCCTTCCCAGGCGAACTTTGTAAAGCTTCCCTAAACATTTTGTTAGTATTTTGATTGGCATTGCGTTAAATTTATTCATTAATCAGCATCTTTACAATATTGTCTTCCCACTGCATAGCCAGCTGGAAGTATTTTGTCCTTCTGCTGAACTCCCTTAGCACTTTATACCTTCAAAAAAAATCACTTTCTAAACTATACCCACCCAATTTTTCAGCCATGAAACCTGAGCATCGTTCCCTTCCCTCCCCTCCCCAACTTCACCCCAACGCATCAATCATCAAGTCCCGTCAATGCTACCTCCTAAATGTCACCCATTTCTGCCTGTCCCCACCACTAGCACCCTACTCCCAGCTGCCATCGTTTCTGGCCTAGGCCACCACACTGGCCTCCAACCTACCCCTCTGCCTCCACACTGGCTTCTAAGCTATTCTTGGCACTGTAGCCAAGATGGTGTTTTAAAAGGCAAATCTGACCATGGCAATACTCCCCTAGTTCCCCAAGGCACTTGGGTAAGAGCTGAGAAAACAGGTCTGGGTGGAGCATGCACCTGCCTCCCTTCCAGCTTGTACACAACTTCTCATTAATTCACCACTTTTGTCTGGGTGATGACCATCAAATGCATTGCATGCTCTTTTCCACCCCAAAGCCTTTGCATGTGCTGTTTCTTCTGTCTGGATTGCTCTTAGTTCTCCCCATTATCTCAGTGTAAGAAGATTCAATCCCCCAGCCTATATTCCCAGGATCCTACATGGCTCCATTTTAGTGCCCATCCCATTTTCAATTCCTTATCCAAATCAGCCACCATGATGATGCATTAAGGATGTAATAAAAGTAATTCTGATGATGGGCACTTTTTGGATGTAACATATGACTCACAACCCACCCACTCTCCATCTCAAATGCTTTCCATGCAGAGGTGTACCAGCTTGTGGGACGAGGTAGTTAAGCTTTCAGCAATGTTGTGAGCAGGTAAATGTGACACAGTCTTTTGAAATCACCATGGCAAGAGTATCTGCATCAAGGAAATCACTAAATGCTACAAACACACTTTTCTTTATAACCCCCTTTTCCCTGGAGAGCTGGTTGTTGAACCGTTACCTGCCCACCCCTGTTTCCATGCACTGTGTGTCAGTTAGTCCCCTCTGTAGCCCTGTGGAATAGGCAGCCCATCTTATAAGAAGGGGGAGAGAACCACTGGGGAAGTGAGCCAAGCTGTGAGTTCAGGCACTCTGAGACTATGAGTATCCACTTTTCCTTCCATCGCTACATCACAACATCTAGGAAGATGGCATGCTACCTGTCTGACATGGCCCCAGCGCGCCTGGTACCTAGCATGATGCTGAGCACAGTGGGCATGTGCAGTACATACATTCTCCATGCAAGAGTCTCAGCATATAGCACAGTCACATCCCAACCTCTGTTTTGTCTGGAAAGCCCTTGCTTTGCTTTCCGATGTCACTGCATTTGTAACTCTTCTATGAAGCCTTCCTCGACTTCCCCAAGTCAGTGTTCTGACAACCCTTTTCACATTTACGTCTCTTATGAGACTCAACCTAATTCTCCTAAACTGGAGGTAGCTCTCTCTTCTCCTAGAAATGTAAGCTGCTAGAGGTATGCTGATACTAGTTTTGTTCTTTGAGCATAATTTTGAGCGCATGCTTGTTCAATATGAATTCAGAGATTTGGATCTAACAGGTCAGAGGTCCAGCCAGTGTGGCTATCTTAAAGTACAGCCAAGAGTGGAACCTCTGCTTCAAAGGAAACTTACACAAACACACGCACACACGCACACACGCACTGGCTCCACAGGCCTACAGTCCCACTGAGAGTCGAAATCATTCTTTATTTCATAGAGTGCTGAGGGTCAGTTGCAACATGCCAGTTATTGTAGTCCCCAGCCCCTCACAGGCCAGACCTGTCACCCATGTCCAGGAGGTGCCTTTGAAGCCCTAGAGTGGCCAGAAGCCCCGTCTGTGAAGGCCTCCCACCCACCTTCCCTGATCACCTCCCGTTGCTCTCCTGCCCACTGACTCTGCTGGTCACCTCGGAGTCCTGCCTCACTGGCACCAGGCTCCTTCCCGCTGCTTGCTCTGAGACCTTGCTGTGCCCTCTGCTGAGGATGCTGCCCTCACATACACAACCAAATCATGGACTCCCCAGGTGCTGCTGTGGCAAACACCAGTGAGCAGTCAGAGAACACAGCCCCAAGGAGTCCCCAGGATGGAGCAGAGGCAGGTGGAGGAACTGGAGAGGAGGTTGGAGAGACAGACAGGGAAGGGGGTAGAATCCCGCGGCCGGCCCCTGCCTGCCTCTCCCTCTCTGCTCCCTGTGGCTTCCTCAGAGAGACCTCCCTGACCATTCTGCCAAGACACCCCCACCCTCCTCCCCTCCCTTCTCACTCCCCGAAAGTGCATCATTCACTCTGCCATCTGCCTCTCCCTCTAGAATGAAGGCTTCATTAAGAGGGGGGACTTGACTTCACTCACTTCTGTATCCCAGAGACTGGAGTTGTGCTACGCCACGTGGCTGTGTCATAAACACTACCTGGAATGGGTCAATGAGGGGGTCCCTGTGGGAGCTCGAGCAGTGGCTTTTTTTACTGTGACTGCAATAGACTCTTCCATACACACACACACACGCACACACACACGCACACATGAAAAATAATAATAATACCTGAAATGCACCTGTCTCAGGAAAGCAAATGCAAAGGAAAACTTTTAGATAAATGTACCTAAACATTGTCCCTCCCACCTATTTCTAGCCACTCTCTACCCAGATATGTACGCTTTAACACGAGAAGGGGGCTGAATTCAAATAAGAATACACTATGTACAACAAAATTGTACTAAAAATGTGACTATGCCTGATATATTTTCTTGGTTACCTATTTCTTCCTCTACATCCCTTATTTTCCCTATCCAAGGACAATATCCTACTGGATCTCCATCCATCCATTGTTTCTGTAATCCATTCTGTCTTTCTATCAACAGGACTTGCTTTTGTAGGCTGATACCTTCATATTACTCTTCCATGCACAGGAATTCTTGGTGCCTTCCTTATTTCCTGCAAAGAAAGTCCAACTGCCCTTACAAGGTTTCTGTTGGCTTCAATTTTTAAAAAGTGGGGAGCACCAGGTCCCGAGTTTGATCCCCGGTACCAAAAATAAATAAATAAATAAATAAATGAGTAAGTGGGGATTAAAGTACACATTAACGTAAAAAATTACCATCTTGACCATCTTGAGTGTCTAATGCAGCAGTGTTGAGTATATTCACATTGTCACACAATTAAAACTAGAAGTATATCCGATAAAGAATAGGTAGCTGTTCCCCCACCACCCCATATCCACCATTCACCTTTCTTCCCCTGTGGATTTGACTCTTCCAGGTATCAGACAAGGCTTCTGAGCTATTGAGTGGTTTCCTTCCCTCTTTTCCTCCCTACCTTGTCTGCACTGATATGGACCAGGTTCTGCCAAGTGCATGGCCAGCTACTGATCCAACCTCCCAGCCTCCAGTAATGCCCACCCCACCTGCTGCCTGTACACATGGGATCCCCAGAGTTGGGACATCCCTTGCCCACTTGTTAGTCCATCTACATTCTCCCCACCCATAAATGTAGTCAATTTCCACTTCTTCCTTGATACCTCATCCCCTACTCCATCCACACTAAACTGTCTCTTCCTGAAATTCACAATCCGTCCGCTGGAAACACCGTGCATTTTAAATTTTCAAATTCTCCAGTTGCCCTGTGCAATAAATACACCGCTGCCTCTTCCCAAAGTTTCTAAACTTCCAACAGTGAAAGGACCATGTTTTGTTCATCACCAGCATCTCCCCCCTAGAAAAAGCAGTAGCTGCAAAGTAGAAACTCAATAAATATTGGACTAATAGATGGGCTTTAACTTTCACAAAGTTATAAAATGCTTTGCACCCACTTTGGAACATGATTGGGCCACTCTCTTGGGTCATTTTCAAGAAAATTTATTTACAGCCAATAACTCTGACTGTTTTTGTCTGATTGCTTAGATAAGAGACTGTCCCTGCATGTTTCCAGCAGAGCTATTTATCACTGAAATGAGCTGCCCGGCCCATCTTCCAGACCAGGAAGAAATCGCTTAAGTAAGATACAAACGTAGAATGGAGTCTACATGTCCCCATCCAGTGTCTATCCTTCAGTCCAATTCTTCTCACACTACTGGAAGACCTCAAAACTTGGAATGAGTATAAAGCAAAGAGACTGAGAGCTAGAAGATTTTTCACACCTACCTGTGTAAATGAACCTTCCTGGGGCTCCTTTGCAGAACTGTTTGGATTTATATGATAGTGTCACTTCCACTACACCAGGGATGTGCCGAGGAGGAGTCTGCACTCTGATGGCGTGAGGGGTTATTAGCTGAGGGACGAACAGGCAGGGAAATGAAACGCCTATTAGATAAGACATCACTGAGGACATCGCACATAGCCTTGTATACTGATTTGGCAATTTCCAAGCCCAACTCAGAACCTTGACTTATCTTTTAGTAACGTGCTTTGTTGTTTCTCTGCTTACAAAAGTACCATATATCCAATTCATAAAATTGTGTAGAAATATGGAAAGAAAAAAAATCACATAACCCAGAGATAGCCCATGTTCATGTCTAGGGCATTGCCAGCACATTTCTATCCACGTGCCACAGAATTAGATCCTGACTATGCATAGATACTGTTGTTCTATTTTTTTTCTATCATGGAGCAAATGTAGCCCTTTTCCAGCATCATTACATCTTTTTCAAAACCTTATTTTTACTCCCTTTTCTTGCCATTCTTTAATAACCCAATGTCTAGACTTTTTCCAGTTTTCCACAACTTTCTGTAAAACTGCCATCAATATTTGTCTTTTTGAGGACAGAACCTGTCCCTGCAGCGACCGTATCTACCATGTCTTCTTATCCTTGTTGCCTGCCCCATAGTAGGTACTTAGTGCAGTGAGTTCATGCTGCTCACCCTTCAGGAATCAGGTACAGGTTTCCTCAGAACAAAATGATCTTTGGGCCGAAGGCGATCAGGTAGGCAAGTTGCCTTGGCTTACCTCGCTCCATACCAGCATGGTGCCAAACACCACTTGGAGACCATCGAAGAAGTTGTCACCAATGATGATGACCATGGCACCTCCTGTGGTCCACCCTTCACTGGGGCTAATGGCTTTGATGCAGGGGGTGGCTTCAAAGATAGGAAAGGAACAGTCAGTTCTTTACTGGTAGAAATTTGGAGTGTGGGGAACAGGCCCTCTGGAACGCTGTTGGTCATTCTAGTAAGTTCAAGTTGAGTTCTGTTGACTTGCCATCCTTCCCTAATTGGTTGTTGATTTTCACCAGTCATTAAAGCTGAATGGGTTGACCATTAGGTATGAAGAAGTAAAACACTTAGCTAATCATGCAAAGGGTATTTTCAAAACTCTGTTGGTTTTGCCCATATTTTTATAAGTTGATCACACTAGAAAAGTGTAAATCCCTTTTCTCTCCCCACCTCTGCTCCAAGATGTTAACATTTACAAGGCCTGCTAATGTGCTAGGTAGGGAGAGGACAAAGAAAAATCTGTCATAGTGAAAGTAGCTGTTTTTTGGTTTTTTGTAGCTCTACTAAGGGACAATTTCTAATCACTGTCCTAACTTTGTAGGAAGGATTTTCTTCCCTTCTTCCACAGGCAGGAGGCCTCTGGGCTTTACATCCCAACAGGAACCCAATATGGTTTTCAGGCCATAACTAAAGTCAATCCATCACTCCATTTCCAAAGCTGACAGGGTCAAAGGTGGAGGAGAACTTTGGCAGGACTCCAAAAACATGAGCCCCCTTTGAACAGCCAGTCAATCACATCCAATCAGTCAGAAGAAACTCGAGGGGCTCCTAGCTCTGAACTCTGGGATTTTCTTCTCCCCTTTCAGTGCCCACTGTGGGAGAATTAACACCACTCCAAATTCCTTACTGATTCAATCATTTTCTTTCGGTTCATTAATTCCTATTTAAAATGATATGAGATATATTTTAAGGGCCAAGTTGAGGTGGGGCCTGGTGGCCAGTATATGGCACAACATCACACTCAAATACCAGCCTAATAATTTGGCCTTCCGTTAGTGTAAGGTCTTCCTGCACCTGAGAGTCAGAGGAGCAGAAGGAAAGCGAACAAGTAAGATGGAATCCAGTCAAGTTTGTCAGTTATGTTCATCGATAGACTTTAATTTTTCAGACAACTTGAAGTTTAACAGTTACCAGTATTTCTAATTACTTTAATGCACTTGGAAAACTACCCAGAGCTGGCCATGATTTCTTCTTGTCCAAGCAAACAAAAATCAATTAGTGTCAGTTCCATTCTGCACACTGTTTTGTTTTGCCCACAATCTGTTTAAGGGCAGAGCTGACA
Source organism: Heterocephalus glaber (assembly GCF_000247695.1). The sequence goes on from NW_004624758.1 coordinate 20,841,707, forward strand.
CTTACTCATACACGTCTGGCACTGTAAGGGTCCTGTTTAACTAAGATGTCATGGACCTACATCTGCCTGAAATGCCCATCCAGCAAAAAGAAAAACACAGAGCAGAATGGAAAAGACTGAGAGGTACAGGGCGTGGAGCCCTGGCTGGGAACTGGAGTGCAGCTGACACTGCGGCAGGCCGTAGCCAGCGTTTACAACAGCACGTACAAACCCACGTGGTTTTGTGTACTTTCTGCACTTGGACGTCGAGACATACATTTGAAATTTCAGCAGAAAATGTGACCAGAACTTCATTCATTTGCTGTGCTCAGCCTACACAGCCCTACCTTCTGACGGGTCGAGCCTTCTTGCCCTCCGTCCGTGCTTGGAGTTGTTATGCACAAACATGTTGTCAGAAACAGCCAGCACGTGTCCGTCCACATTCACTGTTGTTGACAACACGACCTGCGTATTTAAATGAAAGGGGGTGGCCTCTGGGGTTAGTGTCACAGAAAGTGGTAAACACACCAGAATTCTCTCTGCCACTCTTGCACGTGACAAATGGGAGACAGGGCAGGACTTGGGAATGGGTCACATGTTTAGGTTAACAATTCAGCAGACTTTCCCCCTCTCCTAATTATAGAGAACTTAACAGAGAAGAGGCAGCCGGCCCTTAGTCCACGTGTTGTCATATATTTGCGCTCAAACTCTGCCCATCACCAAGTGGGGGAAACTGGCCCCCCCGCCTGCTGGTTCCGGAAACCACGCTCTCCATCAAAGGACAGGACTGTCATTCCTCACAGGCCCTTGGGATGCTGACTGGCCATGCGTCATCTGGGAACTAAGATGTGACCAAGGTGGCTGGAAGGTCGCACTCCAAGCTCAGGAACGGATTCTTGTTTTGGATGTGTCCTGACCTCACACTGGGCCTCCGGGTTGCTGGGGTGTCCCTGCTCACTAGGGAAGGGTGGCAAACATGATCAGACTAATGAGTACAAGCTAAGGTTCCTGGAGTCCAGGGTTGCAAACATGGGGCATTTAGGGTCTAACTGGAGGACAGGGAGGAGGTGGTTGTGGAGTCCTGGACAAGCAAAGAATTGTAGTCAGAACCGAGTCCAAGTCCCAGGCTGCTGCTTACGAACATAAAACTGTGGAAAAATTATCGGGCTGTTTCAAATCTCAGGTTTTCTTATCTAAAAATATGAACAATGCTCCCCAGCACACAGGGCTGAATGAGATAAAATGAGTGCAAACTGAGATGCTACTTGTCAAGCCCGGTACCTGCCGGGGTAGGATGCATTCTGTCCTGCTTGCCTCCCCGCCTCCTTGTCGGACCAGTCAGTAAGACAGAGGGGATTCTCCCACAGTCCTAACCCCGGAGAAGGCTCTAGAAAGGAAGACAGGGACCAGGTAGCGGCAGTTACAGGGCATGGCCCCTACCCTCAGAGCACTTACTTGTTTGTGGAAGAACTGTGGCTAACATTTGAAGAAATCAGCAAAAATCAGAACTATCAAAATTGAGTTCTGCCATATGTGCTCTGAGCAGGGCGGAAGACTGTGTGGAAGAAGCTCCAGGAGGAAGAGGTCAGCAAAGGGAGGCAGCCTGAGCCCACCTCCCATGGATGGACTGGACCCCAGAACAGCAGCCAGCCCAGTCGGCTCAGATCACTTATTCATAGTGATATTGTCTCTTTAAGAAAAAATAAATAAATGCATAGGTGTGCACAGGTACAGACCTTTTGAGGAAGGACACTGACTAGGTATGGAAGGAGGAACCATGTTGGGAAAGAGCTCTCCCTGCCTATATGAAATGTGCTGATGTTCTATCTGCCATTGTTCTGCCGCTCCAAATCTAACTAAAGTAGGAGGAGAAGAGACCCAATCCCGCCTTAATGAGTCCCTAGCATCCATCATCTGGCCTCAAGAACTGTCAAACTATTATTGATTTCATTTCATCTATATTGTTGTCCATTCCTCACCTCCTTTACATAAAGATGATGATGATCATAGGTTTGGGAGGTTTTTCGATGCAAAATTTACTTGCACAATTTACACCACTCTCATGATGTAGGGTATCATATCCCTCAGAAAGTTATTTTGTGTTCCTTCCTGCAAAGCAACACTCTTCCCCACCCAAGGAACTGTCCCCACACCCACCCAAGGACAGTTCCATGTGGCATCTTTTAACATTTTAAAAATATTTGTAATGTCATCGGTTGGAGAGAATCCCTAAGACCCATGAGTCCACAAATCACTCCATGGGCATGATACAGTGTATATGAAATTTTACATGGACATAAGTAGGTTTCGATCATTCAACTCAGTAGATATTTACTGAGCTCCTACTACACATCAGGCATTACGACAGGACCTGGGGATTCAAAGAACAAACGTAAAGGAACCTCAGTTGTCATTCAGAAAATTATCACCCATATAATTGCTCACAGTTCAAGGGACGCAGCCTGTCTAGCCCGGAGTCTGTTTTCAATTGTGTCCATGTTAACATGTTAGCATCCGAGCAAAGTCCGAGATAGTTCCTATCAGGCAGTGGCAACCATAAAACCAAGACATCCATCACTCCAGCAAACACAACACAGCACGAGTTCCTCTCAGAGTGACTGTAGCAAAGTACAAGATCGTGTCACCAGCAAAGGGAAAGACTGGACCACTTAGTCATGGGGCTAAAGTGAAAAACCATCACCGGTGTTAAAAACCATCACCTGTGTGCCTGCATAACCTCTGATAATAACAGGACAAAGGGAAGAAAGAAGAGGAATCACAATCGTGTGTGTGAATGGATCTTCAAAGACCTGGCTGTCATCTCTGGAAAACAAAACAAAACAAAAATCCCAAAGAACACTGAAAGGCTGCGTCAGGCGTTAGTGGTTAACACGCTGTCCTAGGCACACGGCAGGGAGAGAAACCCAGTTCTGTCTGGGGGTTACATGAACGTGAGGCACACTCTCTCTGAGACCACTCTAATGTGTTCTACAAGCTGCTTGTCATGCTGTCTGCTAATGCTCCCCATGCCTTCCTGCCACAAAATATGGGGCTTTCGCGAGCCAGCGGATTTCATCATTGTCCATTTGGGTGGAGTGAGACTTAGTTCCAAAGTGAACATTTCCCGAATGACATACCCTGGTGGCTCAGATGCACTTCATTATTTTCTATTAACAATGGAAATAAATTTTAATCTCTTGCTGGCTAGGGCTGGCCTCTCATGACAGCAAGGGAATTAACCTGAATTATTTCAGTGTCTGCAAAATTTATTACAAGATTTTAAATTATGTCCAAATGTATGTGCAGCACATGTGTGTCTATACACACATGTATAAGTTTTAGTTCAGGTTCTAGTTTTTCATATTCCAAATATCTGAGGCTGCGAGGTACCTACAAGAGCCTGCCAACTAAACTGAATTTGCAAAATGTAATGGATTTAATTCACAAACTCCACCACATGAAATCAGACTGTTGGGCTGTTGTTCCGGTACATGGCAATGCTTGCTTAGACTTTTAGATTCATTCCCTCCACTTCTGGAAGACTCAACTACACTATGGAGGTGAAGATACATTTAGTTCAGTCAAAGCTTCGAATTTAACTTCCTTTACTGTTTTCTGATGAATGATGACAATGCTGATATTATTCTATTCAGAGAAATTAAAATCACTGAATGTTTCAAGACTAAAGGAAGTGGAATGTGCATTCCAACATCATCTCACTCCCAGGCCTTCCCCTTCCACAAGCCAACTTCTTTCCCCTAGTGAGTATTTCCTGGGTCATGAAGGCTGACCCTTTCCATCTGGAATCAATCAGTCAACCCCTGACAACTTCCTGAAACACCTCACTCCATTTCCTGTTCTCTCCCCCTTCTCGCTTTCCCCCTGGTTTGCTTCACTCTTCAAAACTGCAGGCCACAGCAGCTTAATGTTAGAGGGTCAGGCACAGTTAGACTCCAAAACACTACACAAGGAGACCTTTGACCTTCAAAAATCTTTACATCTTAGCTAAACAAATCAAGGTCAACATTTCTTACCATTACCTTGTTAACTATTTGTATGTATCTTTACCAACAGTCCTCTGGTCGTGTAGCCATCAATACCACTTGTTCTCCTAAGATCATAAACTGACCTGCTTGAAAAGTAGCAAATTTAGTATGGATTAAAGGTGCTATTTGGAGGTACCTGCAACTAAAAGTCTCTAGTGGTGTAACAAACATATGGAGAGGATTCCCTACAAAAGAACTTCTATGCCTCATCAATGTCTCCTGTCACCTAAACCTGATACCTCGTCTTTTCTAAAGCTGTCAGACACTCTTGGCACTGCCATTCTGCTGGCAGCCCGAAAGAATGCCAATTAGGAATACAGATGTCCATAATTTGGGAGGGATGGACCCTGGGTTTCACTGCTGCCACTAGTGACAACTTCCATTTATTTCTCATAGTTGATATATCTGTATTGCAGCTCAAAGCCCCAACAACAAACCCTGCAGATCTCAGTACTAAGTCATTGTAGGCGACAGCTCGCCTCAACAGATACGTTTTGATTCCACACAAAAGTGATGAGCAATTCATTCCCAATGACATACCTTTAAGCCAAGTTTCCAAGAAAGGGGCGCTGAGATCAATCGAAGTTGCCTGCGTTTTTAAAAGTGAAAGTGGTTTTTGCCAGTTCTTACTTTGTTTTGATTGTGGTCTCTCAGTTTTTATGAAGCCAGCTCAATAAATACAGACTGACTGGGGAGCGACCGGGATAGGTTTTGTTTTGCCTTTCACTATAAGGCAGTGTTTGCAGAAAGAAAAACCCATATAAAACATCTGTATCTCTACTTGAAAAGTACAAGAAAGTTTTGGAAAACACAATCTCTAAGTATGTTAGTGGTCTGCTAAAGGTATTCAGGAAAAGTGGATTGGCTTTCTCAAATTCTGTTCTTCATTACCCAAAAGTTCTCCCACATCTCTCAGCCTAATAATTTATACAAAGCAGGAGCTGAGTTGTAAAGAGCTCTTTCCTGCTCATAAAAGGCCACTGTGGGAGGGACTCTAAGGTGGACACATGCGTTAATCTGCTCGTACACTTAGCTTTCCAATAGTGGGGTGGTTTCTTTGGTAACACAATGAGGGAATGTGGTAGGGGACTCCTGCTAAACTGACTTACACCCACCCCTGGGTAAGGTTTACATCTAATGCTGAGACATCTTTGGCTTTTTGAAGCACCACACTTGTGTGGTTGGTTTTATTTATCCTTCTCAGAGTTCTAACTGTATGATTTAGTTGAGTTACACAGCCAGAGGAATAGTCAGCTCGTATCCTACTTCCTGTTAGCCTTCATCAGCTCCTACCCAGGTGTCCCTACAAAGACCCCAAGTCTCACACATGCAAGGTGACAGAAGTCAGCATGAAAAATGTGGGGCCTGACTCAATGCTAAATGATCTTCTCCTTGAAACAGACGACAGTCCCATTGTCTGGGGCCAGCAGAGAATAATCACGTTGGTTAGAAACCTCGCTGTACAGATCAGAGTTCTTGCTCTGAAATCACACCAAATTCTCCCATTAGTCAAGCTCCGATTCCTGCCATTCCAGTGAGGGTCATACACCTCCAAGCTCTACGTGGGGCCTCAGTAAAGCTACACACACAGCATTTATAGCACACTCAATGTTGAAGACCCTCTCTGATACCATACTTATGAACATGCACACACTCAGCTAAATAAAATGGTCTCCAAAATTCCTGTTATTTTGCCAAGTATGGAAAAAAGTCTTTATGACATTTTACATCTGGAAATGGAATTAAATTCATGATGTGCTTTTCCCTTATAACTATTCAGTTGCTATATATGTTATTTCAGCTTTCTCAAAGCATAACTGTTATGTGGGATTTTATTTTCCACCTGTGAAAGGAGGAAAGAGACATTGAGACCATTAAAATGACAGAGAAAAATCAAGACAGACTTCTGGCCATGGTGGGCAACCTAGTGAGAAGACATACAAGTTGGTTTTCGTGTGCACTGGATAATTCTCATAACTGAGGGGAATCTAATGAAACAATGATGGCTAAATCTTCATTAATTCAACACAGGTTAACAACAAACAAATTGGCTACTGCCATTTGTTTCTCCCTGCCACTTTATTCTTGGCATGCATCAGAGTTTCAAACCAGATTTAAAGCCCAGATTCTTTTTTGTTACTGGACTTCAGAGTCTTCAAAATACCTTTAAACACCTACCCCACAAGCATGGATTTTGTCACTTAAAGAAAAAAAAAGAGGAATCCCCAGAATTCTTAGCAATAGTGGTTGTTTTACATTCTGTGAGGCTAAACTTTCTGTTCAGTGAAGTGTCAAGTGCCAAACAGGAGAACACAAAGTTGGTCGTCATAGAGACAGATGCAGGGCTTTCTGGGATTGGTCACACTAAGGGAGGGGGCGTGGCATGAATTGTACAACTTCTGAGAAGATACTTTCTTAAGTAACTACATAAGGTTATGTTTTAATGAGTCACTGAATATTCTTCCCCGCTGTTGTATTGGGGATTGAACATGGGCCCTTGGCACTGAGCTACGTCCCCTGCCCCTTTCAGAAATCTTGTTTTGTTTCAAACAGAGTCTTGCTAGTCACTATGTTGTTCAGGCTGGGCTAGAACTTGTGATCCTCCTGCCTCAGCTTCCCGGGGTGCTGGAATTAGAGCCATGTGCCACCTCTCTCCCTCATCACTGGATATTTATGGAGTCTCCCGGGCACAGTGCTATACTCACTGGAGGCTTACAGAAAACACCGTTACTGCCTGGGGCAGCTTGCCATGCACCTGATGAAGCAGAACAAAATACCAGGCATAATCAGAAAATATTTCTGTTCAGTACTAGAACATTGAGGACTAAGCTGTGTGACCACTGAATACTCCAGGGGCCCAAAGATGAGGAGAGTCAACCAGAACCGAAACCAGCAATAGTCATTTTCATCAAGAAAGCCAGAGTTGACATAGGCCTTGAAGAATGGAAAGCTTTGAGTTATGTAACTTGAAGTGACAGAGAAGGTTATTCTGGCACATTTTAAAAGAAATTACAATCCACATAACCTTGAATCATATGCCTAAGAACTTTCTGCCAGCATATTTTGGCAAATTTGGCTTTAGGCTGAACCTTTTAGAACTTGCTTTTGAAAATCCAGCTGAGTATACGGTGATGTTTTTTAAACCAGCTTTTCATGTCACTGGGGGAACCTGAAGTTCATTCATCTGCTTCACAACTCTGAATCTCCCTTCATTTCAGAGGCCAGAGACACTGGCCTCTCCCTCCCTACCTCACTTCCTTCCACTGGGTCCACTGCTTTTCCCACCTACGCTGTATGCCAAAAGGGATGCTACAGGCAAGGGTAGTATTTCACCAGCAAAACACTGGATGCCATTCCCTGGCTCCTGCATGTTCTTCCACCGAACTCTGACACAGGGACCTTAGGAATCACCTGTCACCTGTCAGAAATCAGAAGCAAATAGATGAATGAGCAGCATTCTTTTTGCAGAATGAAGGGAGTTCTGCATTCCAGAAAGTTCTGCATCTGACTGCACTCCAGGGGCTTCAAGAGTAGAAGTCTAGTGACAAATTTAAGGCCCCTACAAATATTTGAGCCTTGACGCTTTGCTTCTGCCTAACTGAAGTTTGTAAATCCTCCCCTAGAAGTTATTTAGGCAACTACCTGTTTTCCTGTCTCTCCTTTTGCTCTCACAAAGAACTCAAAGCACATTTTCCATGTGAGTCAGTCATAATTTGTATCACTCTGACTCTTGTCCCTATTTGAGACCTCAGAAGTCCGGGCTGGAAAAGCAGAAGGTTGAATCGTCAGAGAAAAGCTTGAAGAAACCCACAGCCAACCCTTGGACCTCATACCCTCAGAGGGTTTTTTCTGACTCCAAGAAGATAATTATTGTTTCTTAACTTGGACTATCCGGTTTGTTTCACCACCAGATAATGGGCTCACCTGTTGATCAGAGAGGCTGTAAGTCAAGTAATTTTCATTATGTTCTTTAAGTGTGCTGCTCGGTAGCAGAGCAACTTTCCAGTGGTGGGTGAGATCACACAGCAGCTGGGGCGGCTCTCAAACCAAGAGATCTGAACTGAAGAAACCTGCAGGCAGCTGGTGCTGTATTAAATTTTTACCATTTGGAGTTAATTTAAACTCTCGTTTCCCTCTTCAATGGGTGTGAGAGAAACATTCAACATTTTTTATTTAAGGAAAATAGACGGTGGTGCCATTAAAAAGTTTTTTATAAGAGCTGGGGGTTTAAAAAAATCATAAGGGGTTGCTGGATGGATCTTGGCCCCGTTCCAAGGCATGAGTAGCCTTGCCCTTTGCTCCTGCATCGCTTAGTAAAACAGGCTCGTGGCGAACGCCCAGCTGTGGGGATGAGGTATCTTTGTCATAGACATCCATTTCCCCATCGCTCTTGTGCAGCTGTGGCACGGCACACTGCAGTAACGGGCACTGGGCCTGTCATGTGGTCCAGCTGCCCCTGGATGTCAGTCAGTCTGTCCCCACCCGGGCAGATCTGTGTCCTTGGTTCCCTTATGTGCCACCCTTCGAGTCCTCTCCCTTCCTCAGAGCTCTGACAGGCCTGCAGGCCTGCTCTCACCAAGCACCATCGCTTCCTCTCGGCTGCCTTGCGTCCCTCAAGATGCCCCCAGGGGCCCATCCTGGGGGTGTGTGCAGCCTGTAACTGACCAGGTACCAATGTCACTCTCCACCTGGCCCAGAAATGACTCCCCACACACTCAAACCTCTAGGTCCTTGCACTCCTACTGCCGTCTTCTCTCTTGAGGCTGAGGATGACAGCACCTCCCTCCCCGCCCCCTTTCTGCGCAAATTAAAAATTATGATTTTGGTAGACCCAAGTGAAATAGGAAGTCATTTAAAGGGTGAATTTGAGACCCCCAGAGTCTCAGAAAAGCTCAGTAAATGGGGTAAGAATTTTTATCCTAATTTCAAACAAGCTCCACAATGGAATGAAGGGGTCCACCATGGTGATGAGGGGGACTAGGCATGTGTTAAAGGTTGCCAATGACAGGTGACCTAACATATGAGCTGGAGCTGCCCATGGGACAGAAACACCCCAGCGCTCTGCAGTGATCATGTCTTCTTCAATCAGTCCCCTTCAGGCAGCAGGTAAAACGCTGGTACTGAGGACCCTGCACCCCAAGCTGAAGTGAGAGATCTGCTGACATTGTACAGGACGTTCGGGAAGCCACTGAAGACTACTTGGAAGAGTAGCCACAGCCACTATTGCTGTAACAGGTGTATCATCACTTCACTGCACACCATCCACACTTGATCGCACCACTGGGTTCCAACAGGGACCTCAAGGGCCCTACATGGGGTCCTGCCCTCCCCATGCGGGTCTATGGAGACTGCAGAGAAGCAGGCCTATGCTATGCAAGTCACTCACTTATTGTTTCCTTTGCCTCCACTTCTTCCACCCAAGGAACAGCCTCAGGAGCACTGTTGGGTGCATGGACGGCGGAGTGATAGCACCGCTGTTTTCCTCAAGACTGGAGCAGACCCAGCCCCTTACCCATGGCACTGAGTGAGCAACCATGAGCCCTCAACTACTGTCAACTCTTACTGTTCCTTAGCATTTGAATGTGCCTGACTTCCTTTTCCTGGCTTAATTTTCATCCAGATTTTATAACTGTCTACTCTCTTCCCCTACTGCAGAGCAATAAAGAATGGGGTTCATGCTGACTTAACAGGCTGCTCAGCTTACCTTGTACGTAAATGTCTTTTCCTTTCCTTCATGGAGCAGTTAATCTAAGTGTTTCCTCCCGATGTTCCATTTCAAGAAAAGGAAAAGTGATTTTTCTACATGGGTGATCATGGATTTAGATAGTTTGGAGATCCTGGGAATCTTAACTTTTCCTTCCTTTTTTCTTTTTCTTTCTTAAATATTCATTAATAACAATTCATTGTGCCCTGTAGAGTGCCTGTCATGGTTAGGCATTGGAGATAATACAAAAATAAATAAAATGCCCATTATCCTCAGGCAGCACATGGTTTCTTGAAGAGACAAACAACGACTACCAGGCAATGTGACAAGTGGTGGGCAGAGACCCTGGAGAGTGACATGCAGGCACAAACAAAGGAGAGTCAGAAAATGCCTCCCCAGGGAGGGGACAGGCAGGTGTGGTTTTGAAGCCCAAGGAATCGGAAGTTAAAGAGGATGAAGGGCCCTCAAGCAGAGGGGTGAACATGAGGAAGGCCCCACGGTGGAGCAGAAATCAGTAGAGACCTATGGGAGCTTCGAGGGATGGCCCGGCGGGAGAACTGCCTGGTATGAAGATACTGAAAGGGTCTTCTCAACTGTGTCTTTTAAATCTGAGCTCTGTGTCCCAAGCCCGTAGGTACATTCGTGACATCTTTTAAAAGATAATGTGGCATTAGCTGAGAATGGATTAGACATGGAAGGAGCAGAAGGGCCCATCGTAATTTTTCAGCAGGGAGAAATAGATTTAACAGATACTTAGGAGGAAGAAGAGACACTTTAACAATGAAAGAAGAGGAAATGAATCAGGGAGTAAATACTGAGTTCCGTTTTGAATACATGCTCATTAGTCATCCAAAGACAGATGCCCGAGGGAGGCAGAGCTGTATGTTTGCATTTCTAGAAGTCTGAGGATATGGATCCGGGAATCACCTGGGAACAGATGGCATTGGAAGCCGAGAGAGCTGGTGAGAGATCTGGCAAAGTGGGGAGTGTGCAGATTCCCATCACGAAGGGGTAACTTATGTTGAGGGTGTCCATTTGGTGTTGTATGCATTTCATTTCTTTAGACTGGGGCCCATGGAGTCCTAAAAGATGTTCTCAAAGGTCTGGGGAACCTCTTAAATGTTAAGCAAAACTTTAAGTATGGTTTCTTGTTGGAACAGAGACTACAGCTTTTAGCAGATTCTCAAAGGAATTTGGCCCAATAAATAAGTAAATAAATAAATAAAAAGTTACGACTCATGACACACACATATATGTAATCTCCTATGATACTTAGAATTTCAATTGAATTAAGGATCTGTTCAGGCTTCAAAATAAGATTTATATAATTACTTTGGTCTTATTTGATCATTTTAGGAAAAAGAGTTCAGGTTTCCCCAGTGTTTATGGAATGGGGAAAAAATAAGGGGTGATAGAAGAGGATTCATGTGGCTGGGTTCATGATTTTGTGAGAAACATTTCTATTTCCATTCTACTCAAATCAAATCCTCACAAAATAATTCTTCATATTCAATATATATCTGGTCACATAATAAAAGTAGTGAAGTGAAGTAATGGTCTACATGGCTAACAGGGACTGCTGTGCTTGTGGTTCTGAATGAGATATATATTCCAGGAATTCCTAAAAGCTACTATCCCTTAGATCCCTCTCTTCACCACCATGAGGACCTACTGTTTGGTTCATACTGAAATTGGATCTAAGTTTCTTAATCTATCATTATAGCAAATAGTCAATCCTTTTACATCATAGCTTTCTCCATGAGAAAGAGCTTTTTAATGGAATTGGAGCACGATATGAAAATTGCCAATTTCTTTCATACATCAAAAAGCACCATCAAGAAATGAAAGATAACCTGTGGAATGGAAGAAAATATTTGCAAGTCACATATCTACTAAAGGCCCAGTATCTTGAATATACAAAGAATTTCTGCAACTGAACAAAAAAAAGATAAATAACACAACTTAAAAATAAGCATGCCTCTAGTCCCAGCCCTTGGGAGGCAGAGCCAGGAGGATCACTGTGAGTTCAAGGCCTGCCTGCATTACATAGAGAGTTCAAGGCCAGCCTGAACTATGTAGTGAGGGCCTGTCTCAAAAAAAAAGCAAAGGATTCAAAAGGATATTTCTCCAAAGAATATATAAATAAGCAATAAGTACATGAAAATATGTTTAGCATCATTAGTCATTAAGAATAAGCAAATCAATACCACAATTAGATACTGCTTTACCCCCATTAAATGATTAGATTTTCGTTTTTTGAAAGAGAAAATCACAAGTGTTCGCAAGGAATTAGAAAAGTTGATACCTTCACACACGACTGGTGAGAACATAAAATGCTGTAGCCACTGTGAAAAACAGTTTGGCAGTTCCTCAAAAAGTTAAAGATAGAGTTACCATATGATCCAGAAATTCTACTTGTAGTTATATTCCCAAAAGAATTAAAAATATGCGTTCACAAAAACAACTTGTGTGTAAATATGCAGAAAAGTATTATTTATAACTGCCAAAAACTGGAAACAGCCAAAGTGTCTGTTAACTAAATAATGGATACATAAAATGCAATATATACATGGGAATATTACTCGGTCATAAAAAGTAATGCAGTATTGATACATGCTACAACACTGATGAATCTTGAAAGCACTGTGCTAAGTGAAAGAAGTCAAACAACAAAAGGTACATATTGTAGGATTCTATTTACATGGAATCTTCAGAGTAGACAAACTCATAAAGAGAGAAAGTAGACTAATGGTTGCTGGCAGCTGAAATTAAGAATTAGAAGGCATGAGGTGCCTTTTTGGAGTGATGAAAATGTCCTGGAGTCAGATAGTGGTGATGGTTCTACAACACTGCAAATGTTCTAAGAGCCACTCACTTGTATGCCGCCACAGGGTTAAAGTGGTGAATTGTAATGTTGCATGACTTTTACCTCAACCGCAATAAAAAATGCAGAACAAAATTTCCAATTGATTTAGCCTTATCCCAGAGATAACACAATCACAGAATCCACAAACCTTTTTATCATTTCCCCTTGTCTTTGCACAAGTCAAATATGTTCACATAAGATGAAAATTCTTCATCATTTTGATATCTACAATATTTATTCTAAGCCAGTTAAAAACTCAGACACAAGGAAAAACCCAGTAAAGAACAGAAGTAGTAGAGGCAATGTTAGTATGCACAAGTTTGGGGAACATATTTCTAAAATTTGGGAGAAATAAAATAATAAGGCATTGTATTAAAGGCCCTGCACATGTGTAAGAGTATTTCACCTTTAAGGGCCGCGGATTTAGCTCAGTGGTTCCACCACCTGCCTTGCAAGTGCAAGGTCCTGAGTTTGATCCCCTGTACCAAAAAAAAAAAAAAGAGTATTTCAACTTTAAAAGCCTGCAAGTGGTAGTATGAGGGTGAAATAAGGAATCCACACTGCGTACTTCTTTTCACTGTCTACGCTGCTTCCAGAAATGAAGCAAAGTTTTACTTCTTATGGCACTTTGGGAGTCCTTAAAGTTTCACTCTTCTTTGGACTAAAATTGTTTAATTTTGTTTCTGAGATTCTGAGCACAGTGAATTTCCATTGCATACAATGTTCCTGCCTGACTCTTGGGAAGACTGTTTGTGTTTTTATTTGTCTTTACATCACACAACAGGGTGAGATAAAGAATCTGCCTGGTAAAGAGGAGGAAGGGACTCGACTTTTTTTTAAGGTATCCTGTTAATAGAGTGAAATATAATATAACTATAACAAAAAATATCCTGCACACAGCAAGATTGTTGGATAATCATGATGTGGTAAAAAATAAATAAATAAAAGACTTTTTTTCAGAACAACTCTCACTGGCTTCATGGATGCCCATCTCCCCTGTTAACTCTGTTTCTTTTTGCAGTGCTGGGGACAGAACCCAGAGCCTTGCAAGTGCTGAACCACCGAGCTTGTTAATGGCGGGGTTTCTAAATGCCTCTCTGCCTGTGGCCACAATGCAGAAGTTCGCTAAGGAGCAGGCGAGACCAGACATATTATTTGTGGTGTCCAGTGCAAAAACTCCTTGTTGAAAAATTAAGAATTTCAAGAAGTCAAGAGCAAAGCATAAACCCAGCAGCTACAACGTGTCGCACACCCATGTTCTGGGGAGAGAATTTGATGACAAATCTCCCAGCAACACCACTTTCTTTCTGGGATGGAGAACAAGATATCGAACCTTCCAGAACCTCACTCCCCACCCTGAAGCATGAGGCTAAGCATCCCCATCTCTTGCCTTGCTGCAAGAATTTTTTTCTGAGTCTCAAGCTCGATGCCATTGTTTAGCAGTTTCCCATTTTTCTATGAAGGAGGTGCCATGTGCTCAGTGTGGGATGCATGGAGGGAGAGGCATTTGGTGACTTACATGTGGGTCCTTCAGGACATCGGGAAGGGGGCTGAGTGGGGCTGCACTTGCTCCAGCTCCACCCCGACACCCTCTGCTTGGTCTGTTTTTATTAGCTCGTCTCCTCTGTACATCAGTGGCAAGGGTGATGAAACCGGTGGCAGATTTAACTGCCAGGCAGCTGGGTCAGCATCCCGAGGGTCTTGTTGCCATGCTGTGGTCTTAAAGTGACCACGCTGCTTGGGCTGCTGCTCTCCAACAGGCTCGGGGAGAGACCACTGAATAGTTAATCGTGGAAAAGGAAGACAGTGGCTGTTGCTTGCAGAAAACACAGAGAAGCAGCTTTGAAAACTCCCAAGGTGGCCGAATATCAAGAACACAGTTCCTGCTGTGGGCAGCTGTGTGTGCAAGGGGTAGCCAGAGGGCTTAAAATCAAATCCTCAGCACGGATTGTTGCCTTGCCCCGTGGGGCCTTGGCAACGGAGGCAGAAAACCTAAACACTACAAAACGAAGAACCCCTCAATCCTGGAAGAGGAGGGTGACCACGCGCAGTTATCTTTTGCATTGCTAGCTGTATCCGTGAGCAGTGGTTTTAAGGGGTGAAAAGGAAGAGTGAACGGAGGAGAGAAAACAAGATGACTTACTTAACAGGCAAGATCTGCAGGGTTCCTTACCTGAAACCGTCTCATGTCTCTTGGGTTTCCTGCTGTTTTCAAACAATTCTGATTGCACTTGAGGAAGAATTTTAAAAAGAATCTGTAAAGAGAAAGCAATGTGTTACATTTTTCAGTAAACATTTTTTAAGGGAGACCATATCTGCGTTCTATTAGATTTGATTTGAAAAGCGATCATATTTCAGGTCTGGGGAATTTCAACCAGCCCTGCCTGAGAAGGAACATAGCTGACCCTCCGCAATTTGCAAATTTGAGTGTTTTCAGTTGAAAGCCCAGCGCCCCCTGCTCCATCACTGTGGGGGATTGTTAAGCGGTTCACAAGCTGGGCTCTGGTTTGTACACTGGCCTGGACTTTGTACAGCACGCAGTCTGCAGAAACAGGCTTCAAACACACCAGTGACCCCTGCTGTACAGAAAGTCTTGCTCTGGGGGAAAAGCGGCAGGGCATGGTCCAGCATCCCTGGGTTCCTGGAGTATGTGGCTCTCCACTGGCCACACACACCCCTTGGCTCAGACCTGAAGGTCACCTGGCAGCTTCATCTGAAAATGGTGTATGTTACCATCCAAGACCAAGCCAGCTGGGCAGGTACACACCGGGGCTAATGATTAATAACAAGTGGGAGTTTCTTTCCAGACCATCTACAGGTTGTCCAGAAAAATAGAGGCCCGAACTGCAGTTGGAGCTTATCATTTGTAAGGCATGTATTTATCTTGAAGTCCATATTCTCTTAAATGGTCCGTTTAATTTTAAAACAGGGTATCTTGAATCACACAACATCAACCAAGAAAAAAATGGCAAAAGTGGCCTTTGCAGCAATTCACCTAGCTCCAGTTTGAAATTTTGTTTCAAAATACAATAAGTTTTTCATTTATTTTCCTTGCAGAGTCCTTTCCCTTAAAAAGAAAAAAAAAAAAAAATCCAGCTTTTGCAGTGTTAAAGTCCCAGGTGAGCTAGGCCTATTTCCCTTTCTGTTACTATGACAACGAAATTTTACCGCAGTCCCTAAGTCCCTTCAGAACTCTCACATCCATGCCTTGAATTAGAACTTTAAAGGAAAAGATATACATTTTCCCCAGGATTTACCAACAAAATAAGTACAACTCAACAATGCTTCTGAAAATTCTATTTTGAAGCATCGGTTGGTGAAATGCTCTCATCGTGAACTTCTGTTTATTTTTATTTTCTAACAACCACACAAAAGAATTAAAGAGAGCTCCAATTAAATGCCTGTGTCACTGAAAAAAAAATAGACAAGAAGATAAACAGTAAATGAGAAAGGACAGAGAAGGGGAGTTGACTCTTCAGACTCTATTCTGTACCTGAGACTCTTTACTCTCAATTTTCAGAAAATGTTCAGCAACATGTTCCTGACCCGATGCGATGTATGAATGAGGTTGGGTGTGAATTTGGAAGTAACAGCTAAATATTTTTCCATTATATTACAACATCTCCTTTCCACTTCCCTCTTGCGACCTGTTATGGGGTGGGTGGGAGGTCAGGCATGGGTTCCTGTGCCATGAAGGTGTTGGGGTCTCTACTAGAGATACCCCCAGAAGGACAAGGTGGAGGAAATGGTTAGTGTTGCTTTTTGCAGTATGTAAATGCGCAACCTGCCACATCCTCTGAAAGTGCAGCGAAATGTCTGCCTGCAGTGCATAGGGTGGTTAGAAGGGGGAACTGCTTTGATTTAAGTAAAGACTGAGCAGAATTCAACATTTTCGCTCTGGGAGGGGAAACGCTCCTGTGTCTGCACACTCATACCGGAGTCAGCGACAGCCACTTATACTGCTCTCAGGCGCTCTAAGGATAGCCTGAAAACTGACCTCTTCTGGCAAGAGTCTCTTTTCAAACAATAGCCCCCACCTCAAACAATATTTGCCCTCCAATAACCCCAGCAACAATTTACATTTTTTCCCTACGGAACCAAATCGCGCGCTTGTTCTCATTTATTCCTTGATTTGGGGAAAGTTTTGCGACAACTGGACTCCTTATAATGCATGCTGTGTGTGCCTACTTCCCCTTACCTCCCCACCTCTTCTCCCAAACATATCTGGGGAAAACATTAGTGTTCACGAAGGCATTATTGTGTGAATGGCGTGGTAGGTGGAAAAGTGCAAAAGAGATAAATGTTTACATAAAATCAAACTGATTTAGGGAAACATGGAGCTCGGTGAAAGGCTTGATTTATTTTAAATTAGGACCCTTAACAGTTTTTCGGATGGAAATCCCCCACCTTTGACTCATTCACTTGTCTGTGGGCTGAGTTTGCAACCTACACAGACCCCTGAACTCTAAGGATTTAGCATTGTTTCACAAAGGGGAGGTGTGGGGGCTTGAGACCTCCTAGGTTCTATAATAACATGGAACTGCTACTTCTACATGGTTAGCACCAAAAGTTATCCACTGGATTTTTTAATATGTGGAGCTAAAAATTAACAGAAAGAAATTCAGAAGCTTTGCTTACTGATATCTCTGATTTTCTCTCGGCCTTTTGCCGATGCCTTTCATGCTCTCCCTCAACCTCACCAAGCATGGTGCTCAGGGTCTCAGTACAAAACTCCTTCCTGTCCCTACCGTCTATCAGACACAGGGAAACTGGCAAAGACCAAATTCTCTCTGAATCCCTTGGGTCTAGATTGCTCCAAAGCCGGAGCTGCCTGGAAAATGTCAGTGTTCTCCACTCAGAAATGGGAAACCAAAATGAATCACAAGATTCAGACCAAATGTGCAGATTCTCACTAGGATGGGAGTTCTTTCCACTTTCTCCAAACAACAGTGACAACATAAATACTACAACCACTCAGCACGCTACAGTTTGCAAGCTGTTTCTGACTGCAGTCCTGCAGAGTGAGCCCTAACAGTGGCAGGTTTGTCCTTCTTCCTAGGTCACTGGGGCAGTGTCATGTACCAAAAGGGATTCCTTCACCACATCGCACAAATATGTATGAGATTGTGCTGGGCCTGACTTGCTACCAACTAATGATGAAACCAAGTCACCTCACTTCTCTAGGCCTCAGTGTCTTCAACCATGAAAAGAAGGGTTTAACCAGATTACCTCTAGGCTTCCTTCCAACCTCAGCATGCCATGATTGCAAACAAAAATAGGCAGCGAAGGTACTTTGGGGAAAGAACCCACTGACAACAAGACGACCACAGCTGGCTGAACTCCAGGTGGGTGGGTGTGAGGCAGAGGCAATTTCTGAGACACAGGTCAAACTCACGGAGATGAGGATGTGAGAAAAATAGGGGGGAGGGCTGCCTGATGGGAAACGGGGCGTTTTGGTGATGCCTCAGCCAGAGTCGGTAATGTCTGAGTGGGTGGGCAGGTGAACGGGTGAGCTGCACTACTGCACCAGGATGCTTTTCTACACTTGTGAGGCAGTGGAAGGTACCTGTGGAAGAACAGGGGTCACAGCCAGCCCCATCCCTGCTCCATCCCACACATGGCCCCAGTATCTAGAGCAAAAACACCCGCCCCACCGGCATGCACAGGGGATAGATCCCAAGTACCTGGGCAGATGCCTGAAACCACAGACAGTATCTAACCCTAGGCAGACTGTTTTCTCCTCTGCATACATACCTGTGATAAAGTTTAATGCATAAATTAGGTAGAGTAAGGGATGAGCAACAATAACGGCTAATAACATTGAACAATGATAACAATATGCTATAATCATAATGATTCAAAACATGAATTGTTTTCTGGAATTTTCCATTTAATATTTTCAAACTGTAGTTGACTACAGGTAACTGAGTCCTCAGAAAGTGAAGCAATGGTTGAGGGGGGTCATTGTCCCCTGTGCTTAGTAGGCAAGGCCTCTTTAATTCTTACATCATTTCACAGCTGAGAAAAAACAAGGCCTCAAGAATTCAAGAAGTTTGCCCAGCAATCAGGTAGCTGGCAAGTGGCGGGCACAATACTGGAACCTGGGTCCTCCTGGCAGCCAGCTCGTTTTGCTATTCTGTGTTTCCAACCAATGCCAATGACACTGGGATAATGGCTGCACAACTCCTAAATCCATTGAAATGTACTCTCTCAATGGGTGAGCTTTATGATATGTAAATTATATCTCAAGGAAACTGCTAATTTTTTTCCAAAAAAATAGCCTAAAAGGGGGAGGAGGGGGAAGAAAATAAAAAAATAAATCAGGAAGAAAAAGGAAACTGAATGGCTCTGACTTCTTGGAGAGCAAGAGGCCTCAAAAGGAAGACATAAAGATATCATAAAGGAACACTTGCTTGATATTGAAAACCTCTGCTAAGTTCATTTATTCACTCATTTGATCAATACATATTAAGTCTGTCCTGGATGCCACAAAGGTTCAGACACAGCTGCAAACAAAGCCACAAGCAAACTCTGTTTCTACAGAGTCTGAGATGAGTCTAGAGACCCTTGGCTATGGGTCCGAGTAAGGTCCCAACAGACTGCCTAAGACCAAAGAATTCTCTCCCTCCCTTTTCCCAGTCTCTGGAATACGAGAATGGTCTGCACTGTTGAGGAACACATGGAAACTCTTAGGTGACTTAGACATGCCCTGTGCCCATCTCAAATAAAAACTAAGCTCAAATTAATGGTACAATTTGGTGAAAATTAAGGGTCCAGTAGTGGAGGTAGGAGGACCTCCAAAATCACAGGAAGGGCAACTACTTAACATTCTTGTCAGACTCTGGAATTATAACCAATGGTCTCTCTCTCCTAAAACCTAGCACGATATTTCTCAGGATTTATGGAAGAAACCATTTGATTTGCCTCAGGTTTGAAATCCAAGATCTAATCCCTTCTTAAAACTTTTAATATAGAAAAACAATCTCCAGGTAAGCACTGTGGAAGGTACCAATGTTCCTTTCGAGAGAAAGATTAGACAGGTATGCATAGCAAAGAAATGTGGACTTGGCACTGAAAATAGTCACCATAGCACGCAGCTTTACTCTATGTAAAATAATGTGTAAAATACCTTTCACTTTGAAACTTAGTTCCTTATTTTCTTTTTTTTTTTTAATATATTTTTTCCTGCCCTGAAAACAACTTCTGCTATGACATGGCCACATTTTATACATCACAGGGACAAGAACATCACACTCTCCGAGAGCCAAGAGCAAGGCTGCCGACTCTGGCCCTCTTCATCTGCCATGGTGGTCACAGAAGCAAATCTCTAAAGGCTTAGCCCGATATCCAGTTGATGTCGCCTCACAGACTGCATAGGTACTTAAAGGTCTTTGCCCATTGATTTTTGAGGAAAACACCTTTTATGTGGATTAGCTGCTAAACCTTCTTTTTAAGAGTCCAATAGATTAAAATACAATTGGTGTTCACTGTTTGTGCATGCTTCTAAAAAGAAGATAGTTCTTTCCCTTAAAACACTTTTGTCCATTTCAGCTACCAAAGGTAGGGACAGCCTGGATCACAGAACGATATTTGAAAGTCCCAGATATTTGCCCCTCTTCTCCCAGGATCTCTCGGTAAATCCCCATTTTGTGGTGAATTAGCTCATTCCAGCTCTGACACCCAAGCGATGAGCTTTCCTGGCCACATAGCCCTGGCCCATTGTCTGCCTCTGACAACGGGCCTGGGGCAGCTCACCTCGCTTTCTCTGGCAAGAGAACCCCATGATTGGCTCCCACTCGTGACCAGTGAAAACACAACCACAGAGTTCTAGCTTCATTCTAGGTCTTCACTGTAGTGTCCTCTTCAAACCTTCCATCAAAAGAAAGGACATTCTTTCTCATGTCAAGATCTTTCCCCAGAACCCAAACCCGGGCAGTATCAAGTCCAGGGAAGAACAGTGGTGGCCCCAAGCTTGGATGGAAGAAGAAGCACCTCAGAGTATCTACTGATCACTGAGACTAGAAGGGACCCTGAAAGATTAAGGACCTGGTGAAGACTCGAGCTAGAATCAACCAGAAAGAAGAGACTCTGGGAGGGCAGGTGCCCAGTGGGCTCTTGCTATTTTGCAACTTGGCAATGAATGTGGGAAAGAAGTGGCTGAGATATTGGTATCTCAGATCTGCTTGGCAAGATGGCAGTGAATGGTATAAAAGCTCAAGCTCCGTGGGTAGAGGGGATGATTGAAAAGTTTTGACTCCTGGTTCCTTCAAGCTTAAATCGAATACAAAAGGACTTGAGGATGTGGCAATCTGGGTACCTATGGGGGTCCTGGAACTAATCCCCCAAGCATACTGAAGGATAACTGTACTCATTATTGTAAGCCAGTATTCTAGCTACTCCATTTATTTAAACAATCCCTTAACTGTAAATATAAATGCATGAACAGAGAGGTATAGAAACTTGAATCTCAGACATTCCTAAGAAAGTTTCACTCAACCACTGAAACTAGATTATTTCAGTGAAAGCCCAAGTTTACAAAAAAAAAAAATGTTAAGCACCAAATGTTCTGACTACATTCGACCTTCCTAACATCTCAAGGCTAAAAACAAACTATGATGACAATTATAATAATAGCCCGTGTTCCTTGGTCTCATATTACATGCATGCATGATTTCATGAAAACCTCCCAGATCTGGGGGTAGGTGCCTTAACATCCCCATTTCATAGAGGAGACAAGCAACACTCTGAGGTTGGATTACTTGCCCATTGCAAGTAAGTGGAGGCCCTAGGAGAGCTCAGGTTTGTCTGATACCTAGCAAAATCTCACTGGCAGGAGCTTGGCCAGGCTTCTTTTGAACAAAAAGGTGGAACACACTGTCAAGAATCTGTTTCAGGGGACAAATGCCTCATACATCTCCATACAGATCAAGTCACTTTCTTCCTATTCCTCTGGAAATGTGTGTGCATACTCTTTCATGTTGCAAAACAAGCAAGCAAGCAAACAAACCTATAAGGGACTATCATGGCAAACTAGAAATTTGGTGGCTACTTTGGAGCATGCAGATGAAAACCAGTAGGTCTACCAGATGTTCAGAGGGCAAGATTTCTCAAGATCCCATGGGCCAAAGTCAGCACAGTGCACAAAGCCGCTGAGGAGGAGGAGGGTTCAGGGCCATTCGTCCATCAACACCAAAAGGAGAAAATAGCCAGAAATCAATCGCGTAACCTAAGAAGTTGAATTAAATCCTGGAAAATATTTTTTGAGAATGAAGTCACCAAAGCTGAATTCTGAAAGCATTACTCAAGGGAGAGAGGAGAATCTCCTGTGGTGGAAATTTTTAAATACATCAGAAAGCTAATTCCTTTAGATGCAAAGAATTTCAGTCTTACACATGCCAATGAAACAGGGTGTCCCTACCCAGCCATTTCCATATGAATTGAAGGCTCCTGCAATTATTATTATAATTTTTCATATTTGTGTTAGTGCATATTGTTTATACAGATTAATAGGTTTCATTTTAGTAGGTTTGCACATGCATCTGACATACAGTGAACCCTCTGCCTGACATATGAACAATTTGGGTTACAACCAGAATTTTAGTTTTAACTTACAACCCAAGTCTTGAGTTACGACTTGAATGCCAGCCACTTGTGCTTCCAGATGGTCTCAGGTACAGATTTAACCTTTAAAGAATTCTGGAAGGAACATTACCACATCCTTTCCTGTGTGGGGTTCATTGAGAAGTCCTGGGCCAGTGTCTCTCTAAGGACATTGAGATCCGCCTGTGTGCAGGAGAAAGACTTTGAAGGCTGCGTAGAGGAGCCTGAAGCTTCAGTTGATCAACCGGACTTACAACCAGCCCTCATGAACAAATTGAGTTCATAAGTCAAGGGTCCACTGCATTTTAATCATCCCTCCTCACCTCCCTTACCCCACCCCAACACCGAGTTTCACATGTTTGGGGGCGTCTCAATGTGTATAATGTATTTTGATCATATTTATGCCCACTACTGCCCACTCTTATTCCCCCTTCTTCCTCCCCTTCTTTCCTTCCTCTTGACTAATAATAGTCTTCCTCCTACTTTCTTGTCCTCTTTTTTTAGAATCCACATATCAAGAAGAACATCTGATACATGTTTTTCTGACCCTTTCACTCAGCTTCTTTCATTCAACATGATGACTTTAATATTTACCATTTAAAAATCAGGGATCGCTCAAGACCAGTAGTGAGGACTAGTATGTATGCAAAGTGTTTGGGTAAGTGCCTGGTCCTGTGTAGCATCTTTACCCTTTGCCAGACACACGTATGCTGCTTCCTCTGTATCACACCTTTCTCTTCTACTACATTTTAAAATAACCCACTTTCCAAACAAAACTCTTGGGGAGGGAGTTGCCACAAATGCAAAGGTGGTCTTCTCTGCATTGGTCATCTCTCCAGTATCAATATGCACTCCACTCAAAGAACTTCCCTCAATTGTTAGGGAGCAGTGTTAAAAGAGAGAAAACAAAACCCCACACGTGTAATTAATCCACTCCAGTATTGCAGGGGGAAACAATAAAAAGATGGTGGGTTGAAGTTTTTGGCACCATTTGTGGTAAACTCTGGCCAGCAAAAGAATTCAGAGCCACACACGCACAACATTCCAGCTCCTAACTGGCAAGAGAGCCGGCTGAATCACTCTCTATCCGATGTTCACGCTGATGACAAGCTCCTGGAAGTGGCATTCCAGTCTGGCAATAGATCCTTCATCCCTACGCACGCTGCCTCCTGAGCAGGATCTGCTGTATTCATTTAGGCACCAGGAGGAAGCGACTTCCCTATGGGGTAAATCTGACTCTGTATCGATAGACTTCACTTCAAAGCCATTTCCTGATTTCTTTGGAAGTGAGCGTCTCCCATAGCTCCCGTGGCAAGCGAGTGACGCAAA
Organism: Heterocephalus glaber; assembly: GCF_000247695.1. The sequence continues at coordinate 20,865,231 of NW_004624758.1, forward strand.
CAACCGCTGAGCCGAGAAGGCTGGAGGCCTCTTGGATTCTCCGCTTCATTCTCACCCATAACACACACCAGTTTCTGAGGACCTGGGCGTCTATGTGGGGATTTTTTTCCTTTCTATATTCAGACACATCTTCAGTCTTCTGAATTTCATTACTTGGCACCATGAGGCTCATAGGAGAAAAAAGTCTCTTAGGAAAAGTCCTTGTTTTTGCATTCAGATGCGAACCTGACGCTATTAATGAAAATAATAATTGAACTTTCCGGGCTTGAATCAGAATAGAACACAATCCTTCCCCCCACCGATCTGCCTTTTTGTCCTCTTCTTTGCCCTATCCCTTCCTCTCCTTTCTCATCCAGAAAAGGAAAAAGAACTGAGCAAAACTGAATCACATTATAGACTTCTTTCAGGAAAAAAAAAATCTTTCACTGAGACTTCAGAATGAAAATGCAAATCTATTTCCCTTCCTACTGCAATGACTCCTTGGGTGAAGGAGAGAAATGAAGTTATTCATCAGCCATCAGCTTAATGGGTCCTCACCACCCTGTTTCCTGAGTGCCCTGCCCGTCCCCCGCCCTCCCTCCCAGCGAAGCTCATCTATGCTAGGCTGAGCAGTGAACACCAATTACACCAAGAGCCCTTTGCTGCTGCCTGGTCCGCTGGTTTTACTGTTTTGCCAGATGGTTGAGGCCAATGTGTAAAACTCTCTACCCTACCATTAATTCATAACTCGGCAATAACTTTCCCACGACTCCAGGAAATTGAAATGAAGTGCAAATGTGAATATTTGGAAAGGGAATCAAGGTTGGACAAGTATTTTACACCTGCGAGACTAGATACCAGTGAGACAAAAGAGAAAGAGAGAAAGAAAGGGGGGGGGAGGAAGGAAGGAAGGAAGGAAGGAAAGGAAGAAAGAAAGAAAGAAAGAAAGAAAGAAAGAAAGAAAGAAAGAAAGAAAGAAAGAAAGAAAGAAGAGAAAGAACGAACCTCTTGTTCCCACACACTGGAATGTTACTTTCCCAGAACCAAGACCAGATAACTAAATGTGCAATATTGGAGAAAGTGAGGGATGGAGTTCAGAGTTTGGCTTCCCCTAGTACTGCTTTCTGTCTGCATTTTGCAGTTCATACCTATTGCACCTATGAGTTCAGTCCCTAATGACCTTGAGCTTCGGCATCTATGTAACATTATATTCTTATGACAGATTCAGAGATTAGCAGATATGGGTGCATTCTCTTCCTAAGACAGGACACCATCCAATGTTTGTTAGCATCATTAAACTAAAACTGACTTTTCACCTGCTCCCATACCATATGCAGCTGCAAATTTTTAAATTAAACTATGAAGCCATGCATAAATTTACATATATTACAGACTAGCCTCTCCATTTAACATGCAAATGTACTCCAATGTTTCAGAACACCTTCTGTCGCTAATTAATTTGCTGAATTATAATTAGACTAATCCTGCATAATTAATAAGCACAGATTTTTTTTTAATTTGTAAGCAGCTTGAGGAGATCATTCACTTCCTTCTATAAACTGCTAAGTAAGTGTTAAAAAAAATCTGGAAAGAACATGTGTGAAAAGGTATGTTTGATGTCGCATACAAACTCAAACTAGCGTGGAAGATACAGAAGTCAGTATTGATAAAGGTACATATTTGAAGCCAACATTCAAACAATCAAAAAATCACATCCAGAGGATGGGGACTAATTCTCCCTTTGTCTCCTTGTATATAGTGTTTTATTCTTTGCCTTCAATCCGTTGGATCTTCCAAGATCACAGAGGCGGGAAAGGATTAAAGTAACCGTATGTTGTATTAGGAGAGATAATGATATTAACACTCCACTGTATATCAAAACACTCTGTGCATGCTGGGTGCTTATAAGCCCCTTTGATGGTATTTGGAATCATTCTCATTTTGGCTGCCAAAAACACCCGAGATCCATCTAGTGGAAACAATTATGTTCCATTAGTATTGTATCCATTCTGTAATGATTACCATGAAGGGTCCCTCTTTAATGCTGGAGAGTAGAGTCTCAAAGAAAAAAAACACATCTGTGCACTTGAAAATGCGAAACTGTTGAGTTTTACAACCAAGCAGGAAGCTTAATTGTGACCTGAAAAATAAACTGAGATCAGGAGAGCTCAAAGTACAGGTGGATGACTTCGTAGAAAATTCGATGCAGCACAGGGAATGTGGAAGGGCAGCATGAGCTCGTCCAGGAGTCAGGCAAGCTGAGAAACACCCTAGAGAGGCCATGTTGGAAATGCAAGTGCTGGAAAGAAGTTAATAAACCTTCAGGGGAAGGAGAAATATAACTTCACAGAGAAAACACAGAACTCTCTGACCCTTCCACGAAGAGCAGTGACCGAAAGATTCTTAAGCCAAATTTATGGCACCTCTACCTGGTTTTCTACTACCAAAAAAATTGAATTATTTTATAGTGAGGCTATAAGTGAAAATTTCTTCTAAAAGATAAGAAATAATTTTCCTAGGTTCCTATACCAAGTACATTTTCTTACAACCAGGCAGCTGACAGCTTTTCCACTGTTGCAGTGGTTGTGGTTGTCATAAACTATAAACTAGCCTGGGACCTGACAAAAAGTTAAGAAGTACACACCCTGGCCCAGGTCCTTGGCCAGGACTGAGAGATGATGCCAGGGAGCAATGGGAGGAAAGGTTTCTGTCTTGCTAAGGAGCTATTTGCTTAGAGCCCTTTTCTCTTTATCTGGAGGATCCAGGACGGCTACCTGCTAGGGCCCCTGCAATGCTCACTGGAGTGCAAAAGGTATTCTGGAAGCACTTGGAGAAGGCTGTAATGGCTTTTCTGGACTAAGCCACATTATTACTTGGATAATTTGGAAACAGAAGATACTTGGACAGTGCTCATCTGAAAGGATTCGATGTGAAGGGATTTTTTTATAGTCTAAAAGAACGGTGCTCTCAGCCAGGTGTGGTGGCCCACACCTATAATCCCAGCATTCTGGGAGACTGTGAAGGAGGATCAAAAGTTCAAGCCTAACCTGGGTAACTTAGCAAATTAAGGAGACCCTATCAAAATTAAAAATTAAAAATCGGGCTGGAGATACAGTGCAGTGTGAAGGCCCTGGGTTCAATCCCCAGTTCTATAAAAAATAAAACGGCTCTCCGTGCCTTAGTGACTTCCCACAAGTGAGGATAGTAGCTGGGGTAACAATACCGACAAAAAGCAAAAATTATTTTCCTTGAAAAAAACATGAGGATAGCCATGGACATTGTTAACAACATCTTCACTTTCCAGGAAAGATCATTTGACAGGGTTGTGCTGTCTTTCGGATTTCTCATATCTCATTTTGTATGGTTATAGTGAGAAATCTAATTTCTCTGTAGTCAGGGCCATGAGCTGGTCTGTTTTCATAAAGCAAAAGGTGCTTCATGCTGGAACTCACAGGATGCGCTCAAGGGTCCCCACTTCCGGGCCTTGGTGAGCCAGCGCTTTGGGTTGAAAGGAGCCAGACAGGTGTGCTGACCAAGTCCCATCTATCGGCAGAGAAGCAGTTTTGTTTTGCTTTGTTTTGTTTCATCTTTGCCCAGCCAGGTTCACGTTTCATCCTTGTAGCAAAGACTCAAGAAGAAGCAAGTGTGACTGTGTGGAGTTAGTTTTCGAGTCACTCCTGATAAGTTAATAGGGAGAAAGAGAAACCGTGTGACATTTAAATGCTCAGGTGTAAAGTAGCTAGCAAACAAAGCCACTTTGGCTAATGAATTTTTCCCCCGATGTACACACTCTGGGAAATTTCCCTGATTTCTTGGGCGGGGGCGGGGCGCGCAGGATTATTTTCCTCCACAAACACCACATTTTAGATCATTCCTGTGATTCATTCTCTCTCCTTTCTCTCTTTCCCTCTGTCTCTCCCAGGTTCCCAAATTCAGGATGGTGTGTTAGGCTTTTTAAGTGCTACCTAAAAGTTGGCGGGGGAGGTGAGTTGGGAAAAGCAGGGAACCAAAGAAGAGAAACCAAGGTGATAATTACAGGTGACCTCGATTTCATCTGACAAATACATGACGGCTCGCCCCCACCTTTGTCATAAAGTCCCATATCCACAGTTAACGTAACCTCGGTGCCAAAAAGAAAAAAAAGGAAAGAATGTGCGCCCTGACAGGTAGCAGGTGGTACATATGGCGTTATCATTGGCTATTAACACCAGGTCAGGTATCATATTAGCCACCTTCAGACTGCATTTGCCAAACCCACATAAAAATATAAAACCGGGTATTTCAATATTCTGTCGCTCCCTTTGCAAAGCAGATTTCCTTCTATAACTCATAATAGAGTTAGCTGGCTTTCATTAGAATTTTTTTAACGTTTTTTTTTTTCCTTAAAGAAGAACTAAACCTAGATGATATAAAAGAGAAACTGGGACAAAAATCAGGTCAAGAATTTGATACAAAAGGCATTTAGATAAGGCTAATAATATTCTAGAGTGTTGGCAGTTTAGTAGATGATGATCACATTAGTTTAATCTCAACTCAGCTTCTAGGATTACATGAGGACTCAGGAATCAGTCATTTATTTCCTTTTTTGTTGTTTTTGTTGTAGTTGTTGTTGTTTTGGTTCAAACTTTATTGATTCTAAAGCCTCTATTAACTCCATAGGAATAGCCTCCTTCTTGGAGATTTCCAAATCTTAGTACCAAAAATGAAAACTGTCTTTGAAATGCCACAGTAGGATTTTATCTGTGCTACGTGGCTTCATCACCTATAATATCATTGAGCTTTTTACTAACACTGGTCATCTTGAAGAGGCAGCAATAACTCAAATTTCACATCTCCTGTAAGTGGATTCCACAATCACTTCTCTCATTTTCTCTTTAATAAACTGAGGCTCAGATTTTTTTTAAAAAGTCCCATGAGAGAACCAGAGCCCAGGGCAGACCTGAGCATGAGCCCGGGAGCAGATCAGTCTCCAGTGCTTCTTCGGGTCACCCTGTTTCTAATCTTTCCTCCCGTACTACATTATCTTGTTGCTGAGACACATGCAGAATCACCAGAACAAGGGGACACTGAGCTATCTTATTTCAAAACTGAGGCCAGCCATAAAACCTCCCATCCCACCTGAGTTACTGAGACTTCTCACCCCAGGTTCGAAAGAAAGCGAAATATGAATGGGGCAAAATCATGAGATGCCCATAAATCAGCCTCTATTTGCTTAAAACAAGAAGCTGGGTTTATGCTACGGTTTCCAAGTTCCTCAGATGAGCCTAGCTCAAGCTCCAGCTTTCCAGGTGCATTCCCAACAGACCAGGGGTGTTTCAGGATGTGTGTGTGTGTGTGTGTATGTGTGTGCGTGTGTCTTTTTTTAAACCTGGTTTTTTGTTATGCAATATTTTATAAGTTCAGACCACTTCTAAAGATTAAAGTTCGTTTTAAGTACTTATTCCTACCCTTCTTAAAATGAGCTCTATTCTTAAAGCCTGGGTACAATTGAAAGTCTCTGTATAGAATGCTCACTTGAGACCATAATATCATGACAACTCTGGAAAAAACAACCTGGATGAGAGGCAGATGGTGGGGCATTAGACAGCTCCACAGACTCTAAACTTTAAAACAGTTCCGCTCCCCAATTCCTTTGCCAAAATGGATGTTGTTATTGAGTCAACGTACACATACACAAACATATATCATAAAAAACAGCAACAAAAATATATAAAGTTGCATCTAGTCCCCAAAATGCAATTGAGACTTCTAATCCCATTTGGTGTTCTTACCCTCAGACTGCTTTGGAGGAACCAAAGGAACCATCCAATTTTTTTGGTATAAGGCAGAGACATAAATAAATGACTAAAGTTTTAATTAACATCACTGTGTTGGGTGAAGCTTGGGGGACTGAATAATCAACACACCCAATATCCAATAATCTGTAAAACCCAGATATGTAATTTTAGCCTGGCTCTGGAGTTTCCAGTAGGGTTAGTGATTTGTCTCCATGCAGTAGATGATGGACTCTGACCACTGAAGAAAAAACTTACTTCCCTTGGGGAGTCAGCAGCTGACCTGGAAGTAAAACATCGCGGCCCTTCACTCGGAGGCCACAGAGCCTGCTCTGGTTTCTCAGGGAGTGGCTGGACCAGTCTAGAAAGCCTGGGAAAGCCAGGCCTCAGCTCCCTCGGGAAGACGTGCAAAGAGTTGGCTCTGCCTCACTGACTTGGACACCAGGGACCTGACATCAAGCTGTCCCTGCAAACCCCTCCCCGAAATGGCCAGGACAACTCATCCCAGAAGTCATTTTGTCTCACGCCGGAGTCAGAGTTTATTGGCTGCCCAAAAGACCTGAATGCAAACTCCAATTCCTCCTGAAGAATCCCACCTTGATGAGACAGCCTGAAGCCCAGGGGCTTTTTCCCCTTTTTTTAAACGATCCCTCAGCCCTCAACTTGCCAAGATGATCACAAGGAACCTACGCTGAACAAACAGCTGGGCAGCTATTCCAAGTCAAAAGAAAAAAGGAAAGAAGGAGGGGAAGGGAAGGGAAGAGAAGAGAAAGGAAGGGAAAGGCCAGGGAGGGAGGGAGGGAGGGAGGGAGGAAGATCTTCCTACTCTCAGTGGTATACTGACATCAGTTTTTTTAAATGCATGTTCCAAACCAGGGATGGCAAACCTTTTAGAGATGAGTGCCCAAACTGCAACCCCAAAACCCACTTATTTATCCCAAAGTACCAACACTCCAATTCAACCTGAATACTGTACTGTGGTTTTACACTCATTTTACTACAGTTCAGAAAAAACGACTCTACATTATCATCTTTTGTCTTAAAAGCAAAACAAATAACACCCATGCCATAGGTCCACCACCACTGTTCTAAATTCACCAAAGGTGTTTCCTTTCTGTTTACTTTGTTAGTCACCATCTTGGATAGGGTGGGGGGAGTCGCTTTTCCAGTTTGATGTAATTCAACTGAAAAGCCCAGTGGGGTCCAGGTCATGATCTTTGGCTATTTGTCCTTATCTTTAAGTTTACCCTTCTGCTAGGAGTACATCCTAACTTCAGGCTGGCCAAGACTATCAAAACAAAGTCTTTTTTTTGTAAACAAAGCTAGCCATATTGACTTTAATTATATTATAAATTTTTTTTAAATGCTAAACCAGTGAGTAGATTAATTTTATTCTTAACTTTGTTGCTTTCACCTGGGCGTAATGTTTATGCTGCTCCTAATGAGATGACTCATTGAAAAAGGAAGATAAATGTCATCCAGTTTTCATGTGATCTATAAAATTAATCTCCCATGCTTATGTTAATACTGATAACGTGATGTAGGAGGCAGTGTGACCTACAGGATAAAACTAAGAGGAAGGAGATTATGTTTAACTGCTGTCTACATTCCCGACAGTATTTTCACCTCCCTCTACCTTGCCTATTTTCACCCCTCCTATGGGTCCCCACACATACCTTCCCTGTAACATTGGGTAATACCGTTGAGAGATGCAAGGAGAATTACTCAGGTGGTTTGGGAAACAACTTTAAGAACTTTCTGAGAAAGAGCAGCTATTGTTAATGTTCTTACCGTAGAATTAGCCTGCTGGTAAATAACCAGGACACACTTAGCAAATCCTTCTTTTTATACAGTAAAAGTGATCCTCTCTCTTGAGCTGAGGCTAGTGACCTTCCACCCGAAGGGTTCTGTTTATTTCTAGAAAATAAATTACACAGAAGGAAAGCGAGGTGGATGGTAATTAAGTCGCCGAGTTCAGGGGGATCAATGCTTACACTTTCAGGGTTAAATGCACAGCTGATTACATCAAGAAGGAATCCACTTTCCACAGTCCGCTGGAAAATAAACCGAGAGTTTTGTGTTTGGTGTCTGAATCATCACTCAAAACACAGAATCAATTTAATATCAATTTAATATCCAGATCTATGCTAGATTAAATGCGCCAATGCAGATAGCTTTGTCCGTAAAGAAAATAGGGCCAAATGGCTTCATTAGCACGACTAATCCCAAAGTTCTACGGCTCTGTACTCAGATGTCTAAGCCTGAATTTTGACTCTTGCGATATGATTTGGCACAAAACATTGTAAGTCCAGCAATTCCCTGCCTTTAACGTGCAGGCTACCAGAACAGCTCACTGCCACTTAAAGAGTTTGTATTCACTACAACGGCGCCGCTGAGGCTCCCAAATACACCAGACTCACGGAAAATAAGGGGCCCACTCTGCTTGCAGGGGTGAAGATTTCCCAGACCTGTTCTTAGGATGCTTTGGAAACACCTGTTGGGCCCTCGGGGGACAATCAGAACAGTGGTTTCCAGCCCTGGGCCTGTTCTTCCAGCTCCGCTGCAGCTCTGCGTCCTTGTCACTCTCCCTGTTACAAGACCGAAGAGGGCACTGCAACTTAGGGGTTGGTGGTATTTTCCCCTCTGCTCCTAAGAACAGTCCCCTCTTTTAGGAAATTCTGATATCTCTCCTCTCCTTCCAACTTTTGCCACTTTAAAGTTACCCTTAGGAGGAATTTTATTCCCAGAGAGCCCTGTGAATTTCAGAATTTCTCTCCAGCTCTCATAACTAAGAAAGAGTGGATTTTTCAGAAAACCGAGGCTGCACAAAATGAGCTGAGGGAGGTCATGAGAGTGACTTCTGGGGCGCAAGCTGGGGGGCTGTCGGGGTCCCGGGGTCTACCAGGAACCTGAGCCATTTCACAGCTGGTGGGGCAGATGCAACAAAGCCTTGACAGAGCTCTTGGAACCTTGCAAGGGTCCCCGAGACATTCTCATTTGTCAGCCTGGGAGTCTCTGCTTCCCAAGTCCACTCCTGACCCCAGCACGCCATTACCTCACCTCATCCAGCTCTGGTGAGCACACTTCATCAGCTGCCTTTTACGTGTGCGCGCGCGCGTGTGTGCACGTGCGTGTGTGTGCATGTGTGTGCAGCAACCGCTAGAAACAAAGAACAGCTCCTCCCAGGCTAAGGCCTGGCGGCCGAGCCTGGGGACAGTGTCTTTGGGGGTCTGGGAGAGCCTTGAGTCAAAGCAGCTGCTTCTGGGCCACGATTGATTTGGTGCCCCCAAGTCCCCTCATAACTTAATCTGGAGGAAAGCAAAAGTTCTCTGCTTCTCATTTCCATAACAGAAAAGAAGATTTTGGGCAAAGCTTTTGCACCCCATGGGTAGTAAGCCTTTTAAAGGTCATGTCTGTTGGGTTTGGAAATTCAAACACTGATATAGGCAGGTATCAGCCAATCCCTTATCTATTTCTTTGCAGGATCTACTCACCTTTGCTGTGTGTGTGTGTGTGTGTGTGTGTGTGTGTGTGTGTGTCAGAAAGAGAGACAGAGAGACAGAGACAGAGGCTTGTTGTAATGGCTCTTCTACTTTCTCAACTTAGGTAACTGCAAACTTCAACACCACGAACCAAGTGCTCTAAGGAGTTTCTTTGAACATGTGGTCAGCACAAAGAGAGCTGTCAGTCCTTCTACTGTGTGGCAGGACCACCACATGAGGGTCCCTGTCCCCAGCTACCAGGGGCCATAAAGCACTGTGTGGAAAAGACTTCTTCACCCTCCCCATGGGGTGTCCTGGGTGACAAGTCCAGGCTCCTGGGTATTCTCTGGGCCTGAACAGAAGACAGGCTGCTTTACCCACAGTAGATGCTTTTGCAAAAGGAAGCTATTTAGGAAACTTCACATCTTGCCCCACATCTCCACCCACACTGGCCCTTGCTTTATATTCTTCCCAAGTCTGCTGAGACATAAACTGTTGCTTGAATTGGCTGGTGATAAAGGCTGTAAGGATACAGGGCTGAAAGACAGACACCATGTCTCTGAGCTGGGCGTCAGTGTTTCCCCCTCAATGCGGACAGGTGGACACGTCCCTGTCTCCATGCATGGCTTCCTCCACCCCACAATGCGTGGTCTGGTGGTTTGCTTTTAGCCTGCAGGCCTGCACCAGTCCTCTCTCCATGGCTGTCTCTCAGTCCTCCACATGTTCCACTTTGCCCACCTTCTGGCATAAAAACCAACATCCAAATCAGAACAACATGTGTTCTCTCCACATTTCCAGACCATTTTCTAAGAGATTTTACCACTCTTCAGCCCCAACATTGTTAATTCCTTTTCAGCAGGATTTGAGAAGCATATTAGAAAGTCCTTCTTCACTTTTGAAGCAATCAGAATTCACTGAACATCTGGAAGATCTGAGTGGGGATCTCCAAAGATCAGAGTCTCTCCCTGAGAAGGTGGTCTAGTGATCTTTGGGGGAAGTGAGAGGATTTAGAAGTTCTGGGATCCAGGACCTGGAAAGAGAGTTTTAAGACTGTGATGATCAATCTGATGTATCAACCTGGCCAGGCCATAGGACCCAGCTGCTCTTAGTCCAACACTGATCTAGATGTGGCTCTAAAGGTCTTGCAGATGTAGTGAACATCACCAGTCAGTTGTCTTTAAGGCCAGAAATTGTCCTTGATAATATGGATGGGCCTCATCTGGTCAGTTGAAGGCCTTATGAGCAAAAACTGAAGTTTCCCGGAGAAGAAGAAATTCTGTCTCGAGACTGTCATAGCTCCTGGCTGAGTCTCCAGATGCTGACCTGTCTGACAGATAACAGACTTGCCAGTCAGCACGGTGAAGCAACTCCTTATCATGTAAGTATATACAATTTCCCATTGGTTCTGCTTTTATGGAGCCCCTTGGCTAATACAAGGACCAATTGAAAAAGTTGCTACTCTTCCATCTCGGTAGAAACTTGAAGACAAAAAGGACCTAAAGGTACCAAAGAGTTGGTGCCTTTCTGCCAAGATGGACAACTTCCACAGAAGATTCTTACAGGACTTTCCTTCCACTGGTGGGCCAGGTCAGGGAGAAGGATGGGGGAGTGTCCCTGTGCTTTATGCCACGGTGGCCTTAGGACATTTATTCTTCCATATCAGACTGAAATGCACACTTCTGAGATTTACGTCCTAAACAGAGTGAGTCTGCATAACGTTGTCGTTCTTTTATCCCAGCTAGCCTGTCAAGTCATTTCTGCTCCTCATGTTCCTCCTCCTCTTCCTCTTCCTCTTCCTTCCTCCTTCTTTCCTTCCTCCTATTTCTCCTCCTCCTTCTTCTCCTCTGAGAAATCCTTTGTTTTTCTAGAAGGGATATATAACTCTAACAGGAAAATCTTGTCAGGAATAGAACCTGGGCTGGGCCAGGGATTTAGTTCAGTGGTTCCGCTGCCTGCCTCGCAAGCACAAAGTCCTGAGTTCAATCCCCGGTACCAAAAAAGAAACAACGAATGAGCAATAGAACCTGGGCTCCATTGCCAGCGGAGAATCCCAGAAGGCATTTACCCACTGGATGAAAAGAGACACATGGGGGCTGGGGATTTAGCTCAGTGGTTTCATTGCCTGCTGTGCAAAAGCAAGGACCCAAGTTCGATCCCCGGTACCAAAAAAAAAAAAAAGAAAGAAAATAGACACATGGGGGCCTGTGCCTGCCTTACAAGGAACAAGGCTCAGCTCCCCTCCTTTCATGCACACACCTGTGGCCAAACTTATACAATTTGTCAGAAATGGGATTCCCCCAATGAACAAAAAAGAAATTGGCTAGAATCTGGTAGGTGAAGCACAGTTACCCCAGATTCCTGAAACATTCACCTTGCTTTCTTTGCCTCTTGGGCCTCTAAGCTGTCCATACTGGACTTCCGGATGATACTAAAAGAGAAGATCCTCAGAGGCCTGGTCTTCCTACCTTAAGTCTTATCTGAGTTAGTGGAAAAGGGGGCGAGATAACCCGCTGTGGCCCTTTCACTGGCTCCCATCTGCCAGGGAGACACAGGAGAAGGAAGCACAGGACATTCCTCTCCACCAGGAAGGCAACCAGCCCCAGTCAGGGGCAAATGGACCAGAAATATCCGCTCCTTTTTAAGATGCACCTGCTACATAGGAGGCCCCTTACAGTGCAGGTTGTTTGTGTGGATTAAATAAAATCTCTTGTACTAAGCACCAATTTAGTGAGGTGCTGCTCCTTCAACATTTAATACATGGCAGCTGTTGGTATTATATTATTATGATCAGTTAAAAAAAAGAGCCCACACAGAGTCCCAACTGAAAGTCATACCACTAACGCTTACTGAGAGCTGCCCAGAAATCTGGTTGCATAAATTCTTTTAAATGCTCACAACAAATTATTAGACAACCAGCATTCATATTTCAATTCTATGTTGAGGGGAAAACAAAGATAAAGAAGTTAAGGACAGTGTACACCATCACACAGCCGGAGATGGGATACGCACAAGGAATTCTGCTCCAGTTTGCTTGATTCACTACTACATTCATCCAACTCCTGTCGGAGGGAGAAGGAATAAGTGCAATTTTTTCTTCCCAGAGCATTTTGCCAGGGTCTATGGTGATACAGAGTGCTCTGTTCAGTACTTCCTGAGAGCAGATATTCAAAATAACTTTTTATTGAGGACCTACTGCTTATAAGATGTGGTTTGTCTTTTTTTACATTTATTCACTTTGTGCCTTGAATTCCTCCCTTTGGGTACTCTTTTCCTTTCTGCTTTGGAAGTCTTGTAAGTTCTAGCCATCTTGCAGAGTACACACAACACCATGTGCTTTGTAAGATTTGATCCTTTGGTCCCCAGTGGCTTCCTTCCTAGGGCACCCACACACACTTGCAAGGAGGACGACGCTGACCTTGGGTGAAACTTCACGTGCACTCTCCACACACACCCTGCCCCACCGCTGGGCTCCCAGGCCTCCTTCACATCTAAACAACCAGCGGGACAATGACGGGATCCTGGCAGAAAGCCTCATGAGAAAGGAAAGGGAAAAAGGAAGATGAAGAAGAGGACAAAGAGAAAGAACAATTGAGAATGAAAATAGGGGTGCTATGGTTTAAGTATATCCCCCAAATGTCCCGTTGTGGTGAGCTTGGTCTAGTGTGATGTTAAGGAGTGGTGGGATCTTTAAGAGGTGGGGCTTTGTGGGTGGTGCTTAGGTCTGTAGGGGGCGTAGCCTTGGCGGGGATTGAGGCTGTTCGCTGGGTCCCTGGTTAGTTCTCTTGAGAGAGGTTTGTCATAAAAGAGCAGGCCTGGCCCCTGCCCCAACATTCTCTGGCTTCCTGTCACACCACGTGATCTCTCCTCACATGTACTCCTGCACGATGGTGTCTGCTGTAATGTGATGCAGCCAGAGGGACCTACCCAGAGCCAAGCAAACATCATCAGCATGCTCTTGATAAAGCTCTTTTTAAATAAAGTCCCAGCCTCAGGTATTTTGTTACAGCAATAGAAAAAAAAATGGACTCATACAGGGTGTATAAACTTCATGGTGGCTGAGCTGGGAGAGACAGATTAATGTTCTTTGAAAGTTGCATTTAAAAACACTAGAATTACTTTTGACCACTGAAATGTTTGGGTGTGAGGTGGGGACATGTGGACTGTGCGCTTATTCAGATTACCTCTCCAAGGGTCACCCACGACTGTGCATCCTTCCTGACTTGGAACTTAATCCTACAGAGACCTGCATTGACTCGAGTAGTATAGAATCAATAGTTCGGTGAAAGCGGAACTGTAGCCCATTGCTTAGTGGCTGTGTGACTTTAGGAAAGTACTGAACCTTTCTGAGCCTCACTAATACGATCTGCCTGTGAGAAGCACTTAAGACAACACATGGAAGTGTGTCAGGGACCATGAAGTACTGCACAAAGGTTACCACTGCTTAATACCTGGCAGGGACTCATTAAAACTCTGTTGATTGACTGATTCACTCTAGCCAGCTTCTGTAAATTTCACTCATTTGGTTAAAAAAAGGGATAGCAAGGTAAGTCAAGTGGCATCCAAGAAAATCTACCCAGCATTCTAACAGCCTAGTCTGAGGGATTTTTAAAATTGTAATTTGCTTCCAAACTTTCTGGAGCTGGGGATTTAGCTCAGCGAAAGGTCCTGAGTTCAATCCCTGGTACCAAAAAAAACCAAAACTCTTTCTGTTGCTCAACCCATTTGACATTGGTTGGGATCATGGGATCTGTCCAAAGAAATGATAGTGTCATGTTGGCTAAGTGTGTGTCTGTAGACGGAAGATCCTGAATTCCAAAAGTTGAAGTGAAGCAGTCTGGGATGCTGGCACTCCAGCGTGGGGATTTCTAAAGACATGGGCACTGGGCTGAGTCCGAAACCCACCAGTCCCCCTCTACTGCCCAGTGCCCTAGGCTGCCAGGTAAGGTTTTCAGAAAGCATTCCACAGCTTACGTGGCCTCGTAAGAACAAAAATGACTTGAAGTCAAATAGAGTTGAAGCGAACAAAACTTCAAACTAAATTTTTATTGAAATTCTCCCCATTGTCAGCCGACGTTTTCAATTTTCATTTCCCTGCCTCGGCCCATTTTGCCATAGAAACTTGGATGTTTTCATTGAACAGCAGCCAGTGGCCTGAAGTGGCACACTATAAATTTGGAAAAATAAATAAATGCTTCAGAACTTCCACTTGAAAACCACAGCTAAAAATGAAATCAAATCTGACCCACCCCTTTTCTTTTAAATTGTGGGAACAGACTCAATCTGCCTCAATTTTTAAGCCCATATTAAATTTTATATAGGCATCTCAGAGACCAATCCATGGCCAGGTCTAAAGCAACTGTGGAGCCTTTGACTCAGACAGAGAGATTTGGACAACTTGAACCTGAAGGTATCATCCCTTCTGTCCCACCATCCTTAATAAACATGTGTGGTTAAAAAATAAAAAGGGAAGAAAAATTGGTTTATGGGCATAGAGAGAATAATTCACTCTAAATTGCTCCTTTGATGAATGTGGACAAAAGAATAAAATTTGTCACCCAGCTAATATTACCATCAATATTTTGTCCAGCTACATTCTTTCCAATTTAAAAACAGTTCAATATCCCTTTTACCTTCAAGTAGCAGCACTTAATAAACAGTGATGGATGGTTTTTATTTTTGTGTGCATTTCAGTCTTCCTTGCTTCTGTTACAAGGGGACTATTTTGCTTGGGGGAAATGTAGATCTCCCGTCTTTCTTGCATTGACATGCATCCCTCAAGGTAAGACGGCCATATTTAATTCATAACCCCCATCGGCTACACAAACATACAACTTCCCATCAATTAGGCAACACAGAGATGCTGTTAAAAATCAATGAGCTTATTATTAAATATATTTTTTTCATGTAGCAATAATAGTTATTGCTGCGCTATTGTTATTACTGCAGTGTCAGCTGTTTAGGCGGCTTTCAGAGAGTTTGATTGGCTTTGATCTTGCAGCGAGGCATTCTATGACACGAGGGCTCTGAGTGAGGCTCCTCTGTCTGCCTTCTGCCATGTTTAGAAGCCACCACGAGAGGGGGGGGAATGTGTGCTGTAGTGGAACAAACCTCGGACTGGAGGCAGAAGACCCAGGTTCTAGACCAGCTCTGCACAGAGCTAGCTGTGTGACCTGAGGTAAGTCCCTCCTCCATCCTGGGCCTTTGTGTCCTCATTTGTAAAAATAAAAGCGTTATCCCATGTGACCATGGAGGACATTTCCATTCCAAATTTTAGGATTCTTTAATAATTTTCATTTTACTTGCAAAGGAAACAGAAACAGATGCAATCCAGCGAGTCGCAATTGTTCCTTCTCAAGACTTGACTGTTTTGTAAGGGGAGGGGGGAGGGAATAGAGCAGGAGAATGCTACTGAATCTGGAGCTGACGCCAAACTGATCCAAAAACCAAATACACCCGTATTTGTGTTTTCATCCTGGTTGTGTGTTTATTAAAAAGAATTTTGATATTTTGACACATGCCACTTCTGTGGGAGCCTCCTGCCTACAAACAGAGATGTTAAAACGGTGCCAGCGCATGCAAAGGTTAAAAACAACATCGCACTGATTTTGGCAAGTACATCATGTGCTGTCTGGCCACAGCTGATCTGAACTGAGTCCCCCGTAATTACAGGAGAAGGTGGAACAGGTTTGCTGCTAATTGGAAAATTCTGCAAATGGCAGCACTGAAGTAAATTGACAGTCGTTAGAATATTAGCAAAATGAGAGTACTGATTAGGAAAAAGCTCAGATGCAGACTTTTTTTTTTACTGCCGGAATCTACTGGCAAATTGATAATAAAAGCTGAACTTAATAATAACAGCTGTTATTTGACCTGGTAATATTTTTTTTAATCTGTTGCTGTTCCCAGACCAATAACACATAAAGAAGGTCTGTATCCACTGTTGCAAAATTATTTTGAATCCCAAAAGGTATATTCCAACACAGGAAGGCAAACTGAGTTTAAAGGGGTAGCTGTCAATAATAGTCAAACTCTTGGAAGTGCTCAGGCTTGAAAGGGTGGGGCTGTGTTGTCTCCACCTTCCAACAATCCTGGTCGGCATGCTGGAGTCAGTGTGTTCTTTTTAGGACTGGGCCGGGCTTCTATTTCTAACTTGTTCTAGAACCATGATGAAATGGCAAAAATGTCAAAGTTAACTTGTATTTTATTTTGAGGTAGACAGGAGGAACCTGAGCCTTTTATCAGAACTGAGCCACTCATACTGACCACTCCTCCACCCCTGCAGGCAAAGAAATACAGATGGGATGGAACGCATTAATTAGAAATGCTGCCATGCGTCTGTAGAGAAGGTCGTACCCTCCCACGCACTGCCACCTCATGGGGACATCCCTGAATGCATCCGGAAGACTTCTAACTCAGGACACTGATCCATTGTGGGGAGGAACAGAAACTGGGACAGTCTTCTAGCTGTGTGGCAATGGAGATCAAAAGTCTTAAAAATGCTCCTGGCCATTGACTCCACAATTCTGTTTCAAAGGTTTGAGCCAAAGAAAAAGCCATAGATATGCCTAAAGCTTCACCTACAAAAGATGTTCCTTGCAGCATTGTTTATAATAAATAAAGTAGTGGAAATTTTACTTGTCCTGAAATGGGTAATTTTGGATATACAAAGGCATACCATATAATTATTTAAATCATGTTGTGGATAATATCTAATGATATTGAAATATAATTTCGTGTGCTTTTTAAAAACCCAGAATACAAAACAGTAAATGTAGGGTAGCCACTCCTTTTTTAAATACGGAGAGAAGACTAAATGAGAGGTACTACAGGGATGGATCAATAGTTATTTCTGAGCAATGGGTGAAAGAGTCATTTTCATTTTTATTAATTTTGTTTTCTCACATTTCCTAAATTTTCCAAAATCACCACTCATTGCTTTAATCAGAAAAATATATGTGTAAATTATTTTTAGAAGTAAAACAATCTAAAACAAGCTGGGGATTTAGCTCAGTGGTTTCTCCGCCTGCTGTGCAAGCGCAAGGACCCAAGTTCGATCCCCAGTACCAAAAAAAAAAAAGAAGTAAAATAATCTATAGATGATTTTTTGTTGTTTTAAGCAAAAATTTTTTAAAACCAGGCTGTGGCAATAGAAACAGCAGGATTCCTAAATGGCGGGTTGGCTTCTTGGACCTCAGGCTCTGCTGCCGGCTAAGATGCAGGTTCAGCCTCCATCAAAGGGGAGGAAAATGACTCGGTGAGAGCAAATCTTCAACTCCAGGTAAAAATCCAGCTTGCAGATTAGGATTAATTTACACACACACACACACACACACACACACACACACACGACCTTCTTTTTGATAACTGTCCTCTGAAACCATAGGTCAGCAACGCTTCAAGCCCTTGGCTAGACAGATTTCCTTTTAAGACTCTGGACTCCTTGCTCGGATAAACTTGCCACCCTCTTTTGCCTTTATCCTGATGCCACAGAGCCTCATTCATCCTGCACCCCTGCAGAGGGGCTTCGTCAAGTGCTGTCTACCCACCCGTCAACCCGAGGGCAGCAGAGGCTGGAAGCATAAGAATCCAAACCCAGCCCATGGCCTCCCATCATAGACTGCTCTCACCGAGTCTCCTGCTAACTGGATTCGGTCAGGCTGTGCAGGGCCCTGTGTGCAGAGCGCTGCATATTTAACCAGAGCAACGTTAGTGGCCGGAGCCCCCGGGATGCTCCTGGACTTGCGTAGGAGCCAAGAAGTGGAGAGAGGCTGCAACATGTCAGAGCTGGCTTTACCGTGCACATGTGTTTGCCACAGCAACGATGGATACACTGCGTGTCCCACCAGGTCTGCTTTTTTTTTTTTTAATCCTTATTAATATCCTATGGTTCTATTGCCCAAAACATAAAATTCCAAAGGCAACTCCCCAGAGTACTAGCACGGCCAGAAGGAGAGCGACCAAGCTGTGTGCGGGGACTGCAAACTGGCACAGTTGCTCCTCACACGGAAGACAAAGCCCACCCCACGAGCCTCAGCCACAGGACTAAGTGACTTTCAAGCTGTTTCTTGCCAGGAGTGTGGGTGGGCAACGGGCAGGGTCCCAGTGCAACAACTAGACTCAATTGACTGTAACCCAGAATTTTTTTTTAAGTGGCTTTTCTTTTTTGGACTGTGGTGCCCAGGTCCTCAGTCCTTTTCCATGCCTTCTAAGAGTTTTGCAGCAGGAAAACAAAGCACCAAGGAGGAGGGAGGTGGGGTATTGCTGCAGCCATTTGTGCCAAATACAGTTAAGGGTGGAGAGGGAGGTGGGATTGGAAAGGGGGGAAATCAAGTCACTTTCAATCAAGTGTCACACCTTTAAATAGTGGTTAAATCTTTGCATTATGCAGCTCATCCCTTTACAACATGGGGTTCCCTTAGAGAATTCCCTGTTTACACTGGGAATTCCTCCAGGGCCGCATCAATAAAGCTGAACAGATGTCAGGGTGGAATGCCAGCGGCAGTGGCTGTTGTCAGGGGTACTGGGGAGGGAGGCACACAACAATGAGAGACGGCATCTGCTACACAAAGCCCTTGCGCGTGGGTCAGGTTCTGCCAGTGTGTAGAGATTCCACCCTACCCTTTGTCTGGGAACATTGCCTTTCTTGTTTCTCGATGACAAGGGTTGACACATGTCACCCGGCCCTATCAGGAGTGTTATTTGTTTGCCACTTGCATTTGCACCCATGTTTGTGACCTCACCCACATCTCTGCTGAATGCATGGAGCAGAGCTGAAATTCTCCAGCCCTGCCCCAATCTACAATTTCATTATGCACTTTGAGTCGAAAGTGGGATGTAGATGTCCTTCTTTTTAATTAAAAACATGATTGATGAGACTTAACTGACAGTAGGAAATGCAATTTAAATATTCCTTAAAGAGGCACTAACCCTGTTTGTGCGCCGACGCTGGTATTCCCTTCCAAACTCGCAACCAGCGGGAGAAAGGAAATTAAAATAAAAGCCCTGTTCAAGTCCGTTCATCTGGGGAAGGGCAGTAACGTTAGACAGCCCCAGCAGTGGAGGAAAACAGAAACTTCTGCACATTGGGGTAACAAGAACCCCCGCTGTGATGAAATGCAGCAGATGAGGGCCGAAGAAAATGATATGAAATCACACAAAGCAAAAACAGCTAATTCTCTGCATTTTTGTAAGTGGCAATCCACTTCTAAGAAACTTCATGCCCAAACTCTCTCTATTTCTCCAAATCTGCAAATGGAGTGGTTTTTTTTCCTGCTCCTCCTCCTCGCTGTGTTGCTACATTTCTTGTCTTTAGCTCCTCAACCTGCTGTTTTAAAATACACACAAGAAAAGTCCTGAGAGCCTTGGATAAGAGAGGCGACACTTCTAAAGTAGAAAGGGCAGCACTGGCCACTTTTTTCAAAGCCCTTCTGATTTGTTCCCCTGGTGACTGCTAAGTTATTAGGAAAAATTCTGCAAACCACAGGACACAGTAGTGTACAAATTATGGGAACCCCAAAAAGCGTGACATGGACCAGGAATACGTTTCTCCTATGACGGACGGAGCCTTCCCACCAGTATTTCCAATCCAGAAGTAATGGATGAAGTTGGAGCCTGGTCTGTACTGAAATGGTGTAACTTACACACCACCACCAATAGCAGTTTAAAGTTTATTTTCCCCTTCTCTTGCTTAGTATCATTTAAAGGAGGATTTCTGTTGTTGTTTCAAGATATTTTGTCTTGCTTTCCATGGAAATAGTTATTTTCTGAGAAAGAACAACTTTGAATTTGAAATCAGCACACTTTCCTAAATGTATGTATAGGAATAGCCTGGTCTACACTCCGGAGGCTTGCTAAAAGTATAATCTTCATTTATATTTTGTCCCTAAAGATTTCATCCTAGGATTTAAAAAGCCCTTAAAGAGCATAGGTACTACACATTATGGTTCTTTTCCACTTAATACCTAATTAAAGACTGATAAAAAAGAAAAGCTTTTATTGAAATTCTTAGATTAGAGAAAAGGGGCTATAGTTGGAGCCGATTTTGGGGTAAGTATTTAACTAGCAAAGGTTAATTAGAATTGTAGCGATGAGATGTAAAATAACAGATTCTGGTCAATTGATTAATGAGATGTCAGAAGGTATAAGAATTCACCTTTGGGAGAAATGTATTAAAAATGAAATGGTTTGCAAAGCCATGGAGTTTTCCCTCTTACATAGTTTATTAACACAGGCTGAAACTCCAAATGCTTTTCTATTGATAAAGATGTACCAAAAAAACAACATCCCCCTTCAATCTACCAATTGCAGCACCAGAATATGACTCAAGTTTCTGCCATTGAAAATTTCCCCTCACACAAAAGTCTCTACAAGAGACGAAAGCCTCCAGTGGACCTGTTCCTTTCTTTCTGTCGCCTTCTTATTCCCTCTGCATTATATATTCAGATTAATTGAAGGAATAACACATTTCCAAATTCTGGATTTGAAATTATTAAAGTAGAGCATTTAAAAATACCCACTCTGCAAATATCGATTCATCCCTCCCATGTCAATTTCACTACTGAAATGGGTGACAGGTCGGGGGAGAAAGTACCACAAACATTTTTCCTTCCTCATTTAACTCCTTCGGTGAGCAAACAGATCTTTCCATTTGTGGCATAGATGTTCTTTGTCACAATAAACCATGGTATATTGTGTTTATATATGTCCTTCAGGCATGTCACAACAGTTTGGCATTCTGAACGGCTCTACCACTGTGTACATTAAATAGTCATGTAGTTACATTAAACAGTGGGAGTTCACACTTCACAACCACTCAGTGTTTTAAAACAGATGTGGGCTGTCTGTTGTCAGACACCAGTGAAAAAGCTTCGAAGGATCTTGATGGGAATGTAATCTCAAAATGACTGAGGGACCCCCAGATTTCCCATGCAAGTTCCCTTATATCCCCGCATGAGAGATTGTGGGAGAAGAAAAAGAAAAGGCAGAGGAGGAGAAAAGCTACAACTTTTATGTCGTACAGTACAGAGATCTGAAAAAAAAAAAAAAGAATTCAGAATTCGGAATAGTTTGCGGCATGGAATATCTTGAGCAGGATGGGCTCGCTGGGGTATCGTGGGATTTACTGACAGGAGAATTTTTGACAGTTGATGGACAGATGAATTCCGTCATGGAAGCGTTAGTCGAAAGCGGCAAGGCCAGATGGAAACTCACAGCTTGTCTTTAATATTAATTTTCTTTTTTTTCAAGAGATCAGAATTCCCTAATTCCCTAAAATGTTTCAATGCATCTTGAGGTATTATTTTTCCGATGCTTTTCTCCACCTACTCATAGTTAGTGTTCCTTTGTGTTCATGTTATTTTTCCTTTCTTACTTTGAAAAAATAAAAGCTAGGTTTTTTTTCTTTCTTCTTTCCTTTTTTTTTTTGCTCTACTTGCACAGCTGTTAAAATTCTTCCTTCATTTACAGCAAATACAGAAGACAAATACTCCATCTCGTACGCTATCTAAATATGAGAAATACAGCAGGGACAATTGTGACTTTGAGCTATGGTCACCAGTGGGGGTGCTGAGATTTCCTTTGTGGCTGAATGAGTGGTGAAACACCTCAGAAGGATGGGAGGGTGGCTGTCTTTCTGACAGTGTGATTAAGTCATCTACCCTGGTCAGGGATCCATGGGACAGAGCTCTAGCCCTGGCTCTGTGTGGCTAGCCTGGAAGTGGTATGAAAGTCACCACAGATCTCTGAGCCTGATTTCCTTACCTGTAAAATACGATCAGGGCTGGAAAGAAGGAAGAGGATGGGAATGCTCGGAGCTCCTCACCTCCACTGCTGTTAGGATGCTACAGAAACTTCGCAGTGACTCACCGCTCACCGCTCGCACCAGTGGCTGCTGCTCTTTCCCTTACTTTGGAGGGTCTCGGGACTTGGGAGCCCACACATTCCCAGGAAGAGGGGCAGCGTCCCCACGTTCAGTCTCCCCTGTTCTGTACTGCTCCACACCAGTGCAACTGCTGTGCATTTTTGGGTGCAGTGACCTCACTCTTAAAACAGAAATATAAAAATTTTAAAAATCAGGGCCAGGGATTCAGTGGTTCTGCTACCTGCCTTGAAAGCACAAGGTCCCGAGTTTGATCCCCGGTACCAAAAAAAAAGTTTTTAAAAAAAAAAATCAGCGACCAAGCACGTTATTCTATATTCTAAACAGCAAAGCTCAAATTTGCTATCTTTTCTGTTCTATGATCTTTTTTTTTCCTAGCTCCTTTCTTCGACAACACTGGATTCATTCAGACTGAGAACATTAGTTTAAAACTCAGAGACATTTCTTCTCTGTGTCCTGCCTATTTTCTTGAAAGTGCTTCAATTTTAATGTAAAAATATTAACACATGCAGCTTTCCCCAGAGTTTCCTGATGCATCCCTTTCGTTACACGTTGGGCCCTTGTGTGGGAGTTGTGCACATGTATGTGTGGACCCACTAACGTGGTAAGGTGTTAGTCTGGGTCAGCCCGAAAAACCTTTTTAAATTAATGTAATGAAAGCATTTCACTAAACAAAGGGCTACAAAGCAAAGCTGTGGGTTGCGGTTTGTTGGCAAAATGAAGCAGGGGTTTCCCTCTGTCCAGTGAGCAACACTGCTATGTGACATCATCCTGTGGCTTCAACACTTCATTGGTCCCATGACTGGGCACAGGGCCCAGGGCCCAGGCCCTTAGCTTTTGTTCTTTCTCCTTATCTGTGAAGCAGGGGGGAAGGTTACAAACGTAGCAGAGAAAGGAGTTTGAGGTAGATAGATGATGGAAAAATAGTTGGGGTTCAGAAGGTGAGAAACAACCCTCGGTGGGGAGTATTCACCATGAAGAAAACCAGCAGAAGTCCTATGGCGCTTAAAGCTAGAGTCAGCTGCCTCACTGGGCATGATCCCTCACCATGACAACTAGAGGACTTCTACATGACTGAGAAGGTCAAACTAGATGACAATAATATGATGTCCTAATAAGGTAAGAATAAAATACATTAAATATATGTAATAATCAAGTATACTAAAAATACATCACATACAATTAATGTACATGATAGATATGTCATGCATAAATATACATTTATATGTAGACACATACATGAACATACAGAAACATGTCTATAGTGACAGCTATTATCATATGATGTATATCGTGACTATAAGACATGTAGCTCACCAACAGGGCATTTCACCAATACTTGGAAATACCAACATGGAAGAACAGACTATTAGGATTGGAAGAGATTGCAGAGTAAAAAATCTGGGCAGTCCCTACATTTCCCCGAAGCTGGTGGCAGAGCCAGGGTTAGCAATGACTTATGTTTGCAGGTATCTTACAAGACACTTTTTCATATCCCTCCTTTGAGATTCACAGCGACTTTTCCGCAGCACGTTTTGCTAGTGTGGAAGTGGAGGGCAGCAAGGCCAGTGGGGAAGGGAGGGCAGGCTCCCCCCAGAGCCGCTGACTTGCCCCTCTGCCTCCTTCTTTCCGAGGGTCTCTGAACAGCTCTCCCTTCGTCACATGACTCCCTGCGCCTTCCCAGGGGCACATAGTCTTGGAGGCCCTAAATGAACCTAAAGGTTCATTCATCCCCAGAGGAAGAAAGGAACCTCTGCAACCATTTACAAAAAAGGAAACCGAGGCTGGGAGAAGTCGTACTTTTAGCCGGCCATTCCAAATGAAAGCCTTGATTGCTGCTTGACTCCTCAAAGACCTTAAAATAGGCAATGCGCCCACACAACCAGGCAAGGGGTGATTTAAACCAGGTGGGTGCAGGAGTGGTTTCATTCATTGCATTTTCCATGTGCCTCGAGAGGGAAGGCATGTGGAATACGCATAGAGCGAGGGAGACTCCAGCCACTGGCACCCCCTTCCTCCAACACACGGCAGACTAGTAAAGGTTTGCTAGCTATTTGCAAGGCAGACAGCAGGGGTTATTCTTCCCATGTGCCAAACAACTTCATCCTAAAGGAAATATTTCACTCCGACAAGGTTTAATACCCATTATAAGGATACTTTATATTGATACGGCACTCTGTGTCTAGGACATTTTCCATGCACTATTTCATGGGTTAGTTGAAGGGGTCTGACACCAAACCTCTTGCATGTGAAGAGTGGAGGGCAGGGATGGCAGGAGGCCAAGGAGAAGAGCTTCCCCTCTCCCACACTGCCACTGCTACCAAGCTGGGTAGCCATGGGTGTCCCCAAAGCTCTGCTGCTCCCTCTCCGTTCTGCTCACCTTTCCCACTTGATGTTTTTGGGTAAATAGGACAATAATGGCACCATGAAGCACCTGTTAAAATACAGTGTGGGTGTCCAAAGTGAGCCCTTTCCATTCTGAAGATGGCCCAAGGCACTAGTCCATTTCAGTCCACTCTGTGGCTAAACTGTGAACCACTAGGTTCTTCAACACTCATTTCCTGGGTACTGAATATTTGCCAAGCACTGTGCCAGAGGCTGGAAATAGAAAGATACAATGCTGTCCTCACAGAAGTCACTGGACGTGGAGAACATGAACCCTGGAGAGAAGACTGTGAGGTGATGGACTCAGAACCAAGACAGAGGCGAGCCTGGGTGGACAGGAAAGAGGCAGCAAAGCCCAGGGCCAGGTTCCCTCCATGAGCTCTAGTCCACAGCAGCCTTCTCCTAGTTGAATCTGATGTGTGTCTAAGAGGCTAGTTAGAGGGTAAGCTGCCGGGAGCCTTTTTTTGATGAACCTTCAGTACATGGCTTGACCACATAGCCCCTCGTTTGTGGAACAAGGAAGCTTAGGAGAAGGGAAGTTTTCCAGAGAAACACAGAACTGGGCAGAAACCACACTGCCATGTTCAACAATGGATCTGCAGGCGTTTTCAGGTATTTGTGTATGGTTGGTTCACAACATATGCTTGAACACATTCACAGCTTGCTATTTTCAAAACTGGTAACAGAAAAATCTTTTTCAATTTGGAAAACTGGTCACTAAAATGGATTGTACAGGTTCCCAGGAGGTGGTCCCAGGGGGGCAGAACAATGTAGATCTTTCTGCTCACTATCGGCTGTCATCTGGGGCACTTGGCCACACAGACAGCAAGCAATTGTGACACTACAGCTTACCTTTCCTGCCTGTCAATTTGCACGTGTGTTGGTCCTGGGAATGCTGAAGGGTTCTTCTAAGCATTTACTGTGGCCTAGTACCACACACACACACACACAATATATATATATATATATATATATATATACACACACACACACACACACATAATGTCTATATCATATATAATGTATGGTACAGGATATACAGAATATATATTACATTGCACAAATGTTTGTAGGTTTAATAAATTTACCAGTATATTAATGAATTGTGCCAATTCTTTTTCCTTTCTCAGGGCCTTGGATTTGGACAGCAGCTCAGACACGGTGAGAGGATTTTAAATCTATATCCTCCCCTTGCCTTCTTCCTTGTATTCTCAAAGCCTCCCCAAGTCCCAGCCTGAGCTCTTCTTCCTCTTTCAGGGCTGAGCCCTGTTACCTGGAGGTTTGTGGGTGCTAAAATGGTCTGAACCCCAGCCCACGCCGTGTGGTTTGTGATGAAGGAAAGCGGCAAATTGCGGCTCCTCAGTCCCCATTCTGCATGTCCTGAAACCCTACAGCTTCCCCTCCTCTCCCCTTTGCTGGGAGCAGCATTCCTCCAGAACTCGGGGTTTTGTGCAGCCTTTTACAGTCATTAGCAAATGGACACAAGGTCCCCATGGGGCCCATCCCCCTTTTAGAGAGGCTCCATGGAGATTAACTGCTGTCTCAGCTCCACAGGGCCTGGTCCATCCCTGGCCTCCTCCTCAGTCGGCCCCAGAGCTACATATATGGCAAAGTCGCTTTGGAAATGGAGGCGGGGAGGCTTTTCTGCCTCAGCCAAAGCCTAAATTGGAGATTTGACATGTATCGCCTTCCCTGGGTAATTAAGTGGGGCTTTGGGGACAACTGTGGAAGCTGGGACAGCCCTTGGCCCTGCCCACTCCAACCCCTCCCGGCCTGGCCTACTTCTGCTCCAGTGTCGTGGAGCATAATGACTACTTTCCTGCTGTTCTCAGGAAGCATCACTGACTGTCACGTGCAAAGGGTTGGAGGACACGGAGCTGGTGGGGATGTGCTGTGGTGTGTGAGCTGCCTCGGTGAAGTGGTGACTTCCTTGAGCCAAGGAACTTTCTCTGGGAAACCTATGTGGAAACCAGAGTGCGCCACCATGAGCAAATGCACAGGCCTTGGCTCTCTGGGCCTGAGCACCCTGACTCAGCTCAGTTAGGTCTGAATGGAACAAATGGCCAAAGATTTGTGTCTTCTGTGGAATAAAACTGTTACACTAGAAAAGACTTCCGAGGCCATCTGTTGAAACATTTCCTATACAATGGAGGTTTTCCTACCCTCAGTTCTGTGTTTCTCTTCTATGGTGCCGGCACAGGACCATCTACCTGTACTTCAAAAATTCTCTAGTGACCAGGTTAGGTTCAGAGCCTCTCCCCAGATGGCAATGCCTCATCCTTTAAAACAAGACGTGCAGGGTTTAGCTGGGGAACTGCACAACTCCACAAAAATGCAATTCATCCCAGTATTATGGCCAACTGAAACAGCACACAACGAAGGGGTCTTATTTTGATCTATAATATTCTTCTCCTCTTTCCTGTTTCTTGTCAGGATTAAATAGAGCAGAATAAGATACCAGAAGGTTCTCATAGCCACCCCGATATCTTAGGGCTCACAAATGACCATATCAGCTTTCAGCCAGATGATAAAAACCTGGGAAGAAAATGGGGTCCCAATGTGCTCCTGACTCATGACCGCCCACCAGATCCTGAAAGCAGCTCTTGTCGCCCTTAGAAAAAAGAATGTCTGAATAGATGAGCTTAGAAAAGAGGAACTCTCTCTCCATTAAAAAAATCTATCTCTTTATACTTTTCCACTTGAGTTATGCAATGCCTTTGTTAAGTGTTTGGCTCATTACTACGCCACTGAGACAAAGAGAAGCACAAAACTGGGTCCCAGCTTGTGGTGGAGCTGTAAGCTAACATAAGGACAACAGGTAAATAACAGAGAGTTAGAAATAAATGTATAGAGCTAATGAGCAGCTTTACGGCCTAGCATTCAGCAAGTGATCTTTCTCATCTCTAGACTCCTAAGAGCTTCCACTACATACAACTCTGTTTAGGCCTCCATTTGACCACCTGTTGCAGCTACAAAGGGTGGCTGAAAAATAATACAACAAATGTTTTTTTTTTCATTAAGTTTATTGGTACATCTTAGGTATACAATACAGCTACATTCATTATTGGGATCTTGTACCTTTACATGATGTATCTTCATTCTTTTTTTTTTTTCTAGGTGTAATGTTTTCACAGAAATTTTTTTTGGGGGGGGTAGGTACAGGGGATCGAATTCTGGACCTTGTGCTTGTGAGGCAGGTGTCAGAACCACTCAGCTAAATCCCCAGCCACATATCTTGGTTAGTTTTTCCCCATTCCCCTGCCCTCCCTTCACCCCCTCCACCCTTCCCTATTTGCAAAGACTTTGTTTCCATTTTTTTTCCTTTTCTCATATTTTTTCCTTTCCCTTCTTTCCTTTCTCCTACCCCTCCCACTTCCCCTACTCCTTTAGACCTTTTCTTCCTATTTCACAATATCAATTATACATTTTGATCCTTATTTTACACTTTTAGTTTTTCACACCAGAGAAACTATTCGATATTTACACAAGTGTGTCCTATTTACTTCACTTAAGAGTATGGCCTCAATGTGCATCCACTTAGCTCAGCTGGAGACTGGATAAAGAAGATGTAGTTTTTTTACAACAAAGGTTTAAATTTTAAAAATGTATTATTATAGTAAAAGATACATTGTCTTAATCTCCCTCACTTCAACCACACTTACCCTATTGTTCTTCACACTTTCTGAAGCAGTTCTGGAAGTCCTCTTTCATGAGTGCCTTTATGAAGTGTGATCAAAAATACAGTGAATGCTGCTGCTAAATATCATCTAACAAAAATGCAGGCTCATAAAAACACCCTGGTGTATCTTCACCCATCTTACTCACCGGATCTGCCACTGATCAGCTTCTGGATCTTCCCCAAACTCAAAATGACTAGGAAAGGTAAATGTTTTGAATTGATTCAGGCCATTGAAGCAGTCATAGCAGTGCAATCAGACACACAAAAGAGGACTTCCGGAGCTGCTTCAGAGAGTGGTGAGAATGTGGGATAAGTGTGTTTGGAGAGTTAGAGAGAGTATCTGGGATTAAGGGTAATGTGTCTTTTACTATAGTAATTTGTTTTATTTAAACACACACCATATTTTTTGATCACACTTCATAGATCACTGCTCATGAGTCTTGGTTTCCTTTCCCTTAAGACCAGAGGGTTTTACAGAAGAGCTCAAAGTGTACAGCTTGAGTCCCCCTTGCCATCTAGCACAGGGCTTTGTACACAGTTGGCCTTCAAAGAAGCATCCTGTGACTCAGTTGCCCAGTGCAAGGGCGAGTCCAGCCGAGGAGTGATAGGGGTTTACTGCAGCCTCTGTCTGGTACCACGGGACACAGCACTCGGGCCTACTTCTTGGAAAGCTATTGAATCCTTTGGAATTCAGTTTTTCAAAAGTAAAATGAAGCAATGGACTGGATTTTAAGGCCAATGAATGTGACACCAGTCCTCAATTAGCTATGTGATCATTTTTCAAGGATGTGGAGGCTGTTATGCTGCCCCCTCCCTCCCCAGACTCCTCTGCTCCAAGGTCCTCCAGGTCCTGTGACCTGAACTGTGGTTCCTGTCACCTGGTTTCCTGCATAATTTTAATTGCTCTCTTTTGACACAGGCCCCGTGCGTGGCCCCAAAGCTGAGCCCAATACCTACAGCTTGCTTCTCGTGAGCTTCTCTTATGGTTTCCCTCCCTATTCTGAATCTATGTGGCTGTGCAGACCATGGAACTTCTAACCTGCCTTTTCCTCTACAGGTCTCCAGGTTGCTGACTTCCAGGGCAGCTGGGCTAATGGAATCTAGCAGAGATGTCCCCCTCTTCTGTGGTTTTCCTACATCTTCTTCTTTGCCTTTTGGGCGGAGTGAAGCTTCTTGCATCACATCTGATTAGAAAAACAGAAAGAGTCTCTTCTTCTTCCTGGCCTTCCAGCTGGAGCTGTGTTTGGTTTCAGGGTACAGTGAGAGTTTGCAACATTTGTTTCTGATACTGGAATTGTGAAGGAAAAAGAGTAAAACTGGAGGGGAGGGTGTTTGGATCACAGCTCTGTTAACGGTTCAGTCCAGCTGGAGGGCAGCCAATTTGATTGGGGTTGGGGAGGAATCCATCTTCCTTGAGCTAGATAAGGATTTAGGACCCCAAAACCTACTAAAATGGTCCTTGGTTCATCCCAAAGGTGGCAGAGCTTTTTCCCCACTAATAAAGAATGCTGGAGACTGGTATCAGAATAAGGAAGGGGCTACAACTAGTAGGACTGCCCAGGGTGGCAGAGCAGCAGTGGTCTGCCTATCAAAGCACAAGCAAGTCCTCATGCAACCCAAACCATCTCTCTCATTGTCTGGTATGATGGGGAAATGCCACATCAGATCTTCATCATTGCTGATAGAAAGAGTTCTTCAACTCCCAGATTCTCCAGTTAACTGCACCTGCTTAGAACAGCCAAAACTCCTGTGTTTGAAAGGATGCAATAACTAAGGAGGAAACCCCTTTGCAAGTGGGACACAGGGATGTGAGCAAAGACAGGGTCACCCAAGGAATATGCGTATGAAAGAGCCCAGTTTGTAAACACCTGGAGGACAAGACTGTACCTTATCATGAGCACGAAGCTTAGCACGGTCTCTTACACCTTATCCCAATGCACCTGCTGAGGGAGAAGTGACTGCAGGAAAGTGGAAAGTACCAAGACACTTCAATTTCCCCAAGAGTCATCTGGGATGGTAGGTGAAGGACAACTGCTATTACGAGAAAAGATTTAGTCTCCTGGACTCTATCATGATAGCATCATTTCCAGCTTCCTCTCCCCTCCCAGCCACCCCATCTCCACCACCCACACCAGCTCCTGCTCCTGAACAGCTCCATGAAATGATACCACCCTGCTCTGGTTTGGACATGGTCTGAGTATGTCCTCATGGGGTTCAGGTGTTGAAATTTAATCCCAATTGTGAGGTGTTCAGAGGTTAAAAACTTTATCCAACTATGGTGTCTAGAGGTGGGGCCCTTGGGAGGTGATTAGGATTAAATAATAAGCTCATCAGGATAGGATCCCCATGGTTGAAGATGGGTGGCTTTATAAGAAGTGAGAGAGAGAGCCCCTGTTTCTCCCACATGTGATGCCCTGTGCCACCTCAGCCCTCTGCCAGCCCATGCCCTTGAACTAGAGCATGAGCCAACATAAATCTCTTTTCCTTATAAGGTCACACAGCCATAGGTATTCTGTTATAGTACTGAAAAAGAGACTCATCCAACTCTGCCTCCACCATGTCCTCCAAGAGAGGACCCAGAACACAGCCCAGAGTTTATCCTCTGCCTCACTTTCACATTCCATGAAACTCTGGCAATTCTACTCGGAGCATCCTTCAGGCTCATCCTCTCCTCAGCCTACAGCTGCTGCCTTCATTGGAGCACTTCCCTCCTGGCCTGGATTATTGCCAGTGGTCCCTAGTCACTACCTCCTCTGCTTGCAGATTCTCTCCTCCACACCCAACCCATGCTCCACACTCCAGCCCTAGTGGAAGGCAAATTCAGTCAGCTCACATGCTCACCAGAAAGTTTCCCTTCCCACCTATCCATGTCTGACACCACTGTGCTTCCACCAGAGCACAGGCAACTCCTTCACTTGGCCTCTGAGTCCCCTGACAACCTGGTCCCCTCCTCCCTCCCACCTTGGTGCCCTCCACACCTGTGTGAGCCCCACTGGGAGACTGGCAGTGTGGTATAGCTCCCTTCTCTTTTGCAGATGCTGCTGTCCCTGCCACCTGAGGTCCTGTCCCCTCCTTAGCTGCCAGGTGACCCCTCTTCATTCCTCACCCAGACTGGGTATCCCCTACACTGGGAAATGATCGGTGATTTGAGTATTTCCCCAGGCAGCGTGAGATACCCTGCCCGTTGCTTTGGCACAGGCCTCTGGTAAAACATTTCCTGTCTTCAGCCACTGTTGGTTTCCTCATGTGCATCCTCCATTACAGAGGAAGGGACTGGGATACGAGAGTCCGTAAAATGACAGGTGTGTAGTAAACACTTCTTCAGGGCATAAATAATGCTGGAAAGTTCTTCCAAAGGGCTTAGCTGGCCAAACATTCCCTTGTTTGTAGAATCGTTCTACAAGCCTCCTCTATGTTGGACATAGAGTCTCTCATCAAAGCTGATCCTAAGGGAAGGAGTTTTCTACATGGCTTGGTTTCCCCTTGACCTGACTGGAAGAAACCATAAATAACAGTGTGCCATGTCTCTCCTGCTATGTTTGCCAGCCCCCACAAGGGCTCTGTGGATGAATGAAAACCCCAACTTGTTATTTCTCAAGAGAGCAGATATTGTCACTCTGGGGATGCAAACTAGTTCAATGGCTTTGCACAACCAAACATATAGAGCATCTTCAAAGATGACTGTCCTTTCCCAAACACCCTCCAATCTGGAGGAAGAAAACCAGTGCCTGGCTTCATCTTCCCCAGTTTTGACGCCTTGGGAAGGATGGGCCCAGAGTCCCACTCTAATTATACCCTGTTTGACTAGGAAATGGAATTCCTGCTCGCATTCCTAAATCTCCCACTGACGAGACACTTATAACTATGTTGAAGAGGAAGTGCTCGGTGCTGTGTGCCTTCACTCAAGATAATTGGACAGGAATAACACTGCTGAGGGCCTGAGGCCCTTCCCAAAATGACAGAACAGGACTATGACTCATAAAGGAAAGGAAAAAGTGGTTCCCTCCTTAGCCCTTGAACACAAGGGAAATAAACGGAGCCTTAACTGAAAGATGAATGTATCTCTCAGAATCCCCAGGTTTTGGAACTCTGGGAGTTCTGAAGTCTAATCCGACATTGGCACCAATGATATCTCAGCCTTGTGTCTGCAAAATGAAGCTGACGAGGGTGTGGCCTGAGCCTAAAGTCCCCTGTGGTTGCAGACCCCTGTGTGGCTAGGGTTTGCTGCAAGTCATCCAGGAATCCAAATACACACCCAGAAGCGTGCGCTGACAGAATAAGAACAGGTCTTGTGTAGATAGACACTTGCATTTCGCAGGTGTTTGCAGACACCGTCATCAGCATCACTGACACCATTTACTGAATGCTTACCACCTGCCACATGTGTTCCAAATACTATCTGCACATTAGCTAATTTCTCCCTGCCTCCCCTAGACGAGAAGCATTACCACTACTGTTCCTGTTTTATGAATGAGAAAACTGAGTCACAGAGGGCTCAAGAAGGCTGCCCAGGCTCACACAGTCAGAAAAAAAGTGTAGCTGCAGTTCAAGATGGGTACTCTGGCTTTACTGCAAATCATGTAGGAATCGAAAGTGAGTGTTGTAATCACTACATCACACCAGGCTGCCTCCTTCTACTTCTCAACTAACAGTTATTAAAAGAATCCTCATAATCTAATTTTATATATAAAATCTTTAAAGGAGATCCTCTTTTGATTTGGGAAAAACCAAAGTCATTTAGAGAGTAACCACTAATAGGGCCAAATAAAAAAGGCTGCACAAGAGAAGGTGAGCCGGTCCCAGCACTCAGAAGGAAGCTCCCCCACCACCATCCCAAGCTCCTAGGGCAGAGAAGGTGATCTGCGTGGGCGCCAGAAGCACCCCCTGCCCCGTGGAAATGAGAAAACACATAAACAAGCCTCAAAAACAGAGTTCCAGATCACCTACAGCAACCCCAAAGGGAAACGAGATGGAACAATCTGATACTCAACCACCTGGACTCTCTGAACTGGCAACAAAAGA
>NW_004624758.1:20901303-20991473 GCF_000247695.1 Heterocephalus glaber
AAGAACCAAGATACTCATGTAATGGTACAAGATCCCAATGATGAATGTAACTGTATTTTATACCTAAAATGTACCAATAAAGTTAATGGGGGGGAAAAAAAGGCTGCACAAGACATGCCTGGAAGTTGACCATTAGAGTGAAACAGTAGATTTCATGGTGGCCCTCTTCATGAGGCCTTTTTAGAATGCAAGTACCCCCAAAATGGGGAATAGAGGAGGTCACTAGTTTTTTTGGCACAGTGAGGCTTCCATATCATTCCTTCATTGTCTTAAAAACAAGCAAACACGGGGCCAGGGATTTAGCTCAATGGCACCACCGCCTACCTCGTAACCACAAGGTCCTGAGTTCAATCCCCGGTACCAAAAAATAAAATAAAAATAAAAACAAGCAAACAAAGAAGGATATTATTAGAAATAGAGGAAAGGCGTAAAGGGATCAAGAGAAAAGAAGAGGCAGGTGGCCCCAAAAAGGATATGACCACATTGAGAGATAGTCAGGAAATGTGGAAATAAAGTTGGCCTACTTCACAGTTTTGCCTAGAGCTGGCCTGGGGGCATTCATCAGTACCATACAGGATAGCATTTTTGGTGAAATCAGCTTAAAATCAGCTGAGAGCAAAATCATTATTTCTAGAAATATTAACCTCATCACCTTTTGAAATAAAAACTGTACCAATAAGCAGGAGGCCAAGCAGATCTGGGGTTTTACTTCAAGAAGACAACACAACATAACTTGTCAGTCTAGAAGCATATTAATGAACAGAATCAGAAGACCAACTTTGATAAAGGGGAGCCCCTTAATCAGAGCTTCTGAAATGAGCCACCCCATGGAGCTGGTGGTTTTCTCCTATATTACCACCAACTGATAAATAATGGAACATTTACTAGGTTTCATTACGTGGCAGAGGCCTCTCTTTAAGCTCATGCAATGACCTCTCCAATTCCATACTTTGCTTAAACAAGATGGCTGCCATCAACGATGCCCACGCATATCAGATTTGCACATTTTTATTTAAAAGAATAACAGAAATCTGCAATAAGAAGCCAGAAAGCACTAGAAGAGGCTGCCTAAAAGATATGTCTGCAACCCACAGGGCCTCAGAAACTAACTGCTCCCAGTGCTCCAGAAAGTTCCAAGCTGCTGTGACAGGAAGCCACGCCACCATTGGCCACTGCCTGGGACATGTCATGCTGTTAGATCAAAGGGGGAGAAAAGTAATCATCAATAGTACCTTATCTATGACTGCATCTGAGTATTGTGCACAGGAGAGAGATTTGCGGCTAAAAGAAAACTAAACACTTTGCGTCTCAACAAAAAGGAATGGGTTAAAATCTGTTAAACCCTTGAGCCAGAGTCAAAAATGTGGCCTGACTGTTCATCACCAGCCTCAGGGATAGGCCCCCAATATTAGGGTTTTGATCAACCTCCTGCACTGGTGCCCAGTAGTGCTGCTAACAAAAAGGCCTATCTTTCACAATTTTAACCCAAAGTAAGAAAAACTCAGAGAAAGACTGTGAACATAAAAGAGTTATTTTCTGCTTCATCTTTTTTTTTTCTTTAACCTGCACTGATTCCCCAGCCCAAGACAAAGTGGTATTTATGGATTTAAAAGAAAAAAAATAAAACAAAATCTCTGTATAGCTTTCTCCCCAAATGAAAATCAAAAATAGATGCTTCCTCCCCCCATTCCTTCTGATTTGGAAATTATTTGGCATTTTTAGAAATTAATTTTTCCAGGCAATTAAATTAGTCAGTAATTTGATATCACCATCTTATTTCATTAATATAGAACACATGCTGAAATGACACACAACCTCATTTTCATTTATTATTTTTGCAAGTTTAGTACCCCTAAAAAGGTGTTGGATTGACAGTACCAGCGACTAGCATCTTCCCTGCTGGCCGAGTGAGAGCCTGAGAAAGGGTTGCTGGAGCCCAGGTTTGTCCAGCTGGAATAGCAAAATCAAGCCTCTCCACCTACTCCTTTATTCTCTGCTGCAGAGCTCTGGTTGGCCCACCCTGTGGAACATGATAAATGGCGCCACCACGAGTTGGAATCCACCCCCTCACTTCCCAGTGGCCACCTGGTATTTCTATGATGCCGCTGTCCAAAAAATTCTTAAATGCTTTCCAAGTCATCCAACTCAAGTCTCCAGACCATTTAGACAAAGATGGGTCTCTGATAACCTGGCAATTCACTTCAGAAGGGAGAGGACACACACACTGTACTAGAGAAAAGACAAGGGAGTTTTTACTTCTCCTCAGCTTCTAAGAATATCCGGTTATGTTCCAGCAAGGGAAGAGTGAGACTGAAGATCCCTTGTAGCTCCAGATGGTTCCTAGGAAGAAACGGAAGTTCTATTTGCCCATTTTATAGCGGGCAAGTGGTGGCTTCAACTGTACACCCTAAATGACAATGTCAGGGTCAATGTCAACGTTCAGGGATCATGGGAAATGAAATCTTCCTTTAATAGTTAACAGGAACACCCGGGGGGTGGATGAGGGGACTGTGTCACCAGTTACAGCAGGACAGCAGGTGTGTAAACCCAAGGCAAATCGGATGAGCAGCCACCCTGCTGGGGGAAGGGTGGATCTGCCAAGGGACTGAGCAGCCCTTAGGTTGAGGACTACTACAGACCATGCCCGCCTTTGGCTCTCCCGGCCCACCATGGCCACTCCTTTCTGCAGCCTTTGCTGACCCACTCCACCCTCTGTGCCCAGATTATCCTCCCCACCTTCCCTTCCTTTGTGCGAGTTCTGTGCTTTATTTAAAACCCAAAGGAATGCCACACAGCTCCCCATGCCCACTCTGACTCATTCTCCTCTCTCTCCTTCTGAGGTTGCTTTTATTGTATGTGTCACATACGATGCAGATCTGACCTGCAGAATGCTTTGGAATTCCTCCTACTCACTCTGTAAGCACGAGGTTCTTTTCTCAGTTGTACTTTCAGATCCTTGGAAAGCTGAGATCTGTCTGTTTCTCTTGCATCCACTCTAGGTCAACCCTACACTTATTCGGTATGTAAGAGGAGGAAAACAGACTTCCCAGAGACTACCTAAATCTGATCTAAAAAAGAAAAGATGCTTCCACAAGCCCCATAACCCTGTCCCCTGCCCCATGGCTCCAGGAGACTCATATCCCTCACCGTGCAACAAGCACAATGACTGGACCATAACAACTCGTTTACTTGGGGATTCACCGCTATATTGAAAAGTCCTGGAGTACAGGAACTCGGTTGGGTTGATCATCCCATCCCCAATGGCCATCACAACAAAGATGCTCCGTAAATGTTAGTTAAATGAATAATTGCAGGAATGCACAATAACATGGTTTTCCTTAAAATAATAACATGGGTACTTACTATATTTTTAAGGTTTAGAGAGAAAGAAAAGGAATGTGCTCACCTCTAGACTAGTCATAGTAAGCACACAGGGGCAGCTGACTCCCAGGTTTGCTTTGCCTCCCAGACTGCCTGGTGGAACTCATTTCCAGTGACCTTGCCCTGTATGTCGCACCAGGGCACTGGGCTCAAAATCAGGGCACGTGATTTGAGATCTGACTCTTTACAGTTTCTGTGCCACCAAAGGCAAGACTGCTCAGGGCTTCATTCCTCCACGAGGAATTAGAGCAGAAGACTGCAAGGGCTCTGTTGCTCGCTACCCTCTCACTGGGCACCACCCAAACACGAGTGAGAGTCCATGGGCAGAGTGACACTACAGGAGCTGGCCACTCCAGGGCCCTGCTGGCCCCAGTCAGGGACGGTCAGTTAGCAGACAGAGCCCCTGCGCTCCCTCCAGCTGCTGAGGAAGTGAGGCTCCTGCATGCATACAGGGTGCATATCAGACAGATGGCATGCGGATTTGAGACCTTTTGGAGGCTGAGAACTTCCCTTTTGCATTCTGTTTTTTTACAGGCTGCTGTCAAGGTGTGCTAGTATCTCTTCATTTAAACAAGCTCCTTGGTCTTGGTGCAAAGCTGGAACTTAAAAAAATGTGAGTAGAATAAATAATCTATCATGCTAGCAACCTAATTATAAGAACATATGTTAGCTCCAACCAGCTATATTCCAGTTACATTAAGGGTATGTGTGGGAGAGAGCATGGCAGCACTGTCTCGAGATAGCTGTGGTGGATGGAAAATGATAGAGGCCTACATGGGAACCCACACTGTGCTCCTGAACTCCAGCTGGGCTTGAGAACCCCACTCTGGAGCCCGCAGCCTCTCAGAGCACTGTTGGGCCTGGAGAACCCTGGGCAGCTTGCTCCTGGGCATGCCAGGCCAGAGGACAGGAGGGAAGACAGGACACTCCTGCTGAGCCCAGGGCAGAGAATTTCGGGGACCTTGCAGGGGGAGAAAGACCCCTCCCTGCAGCCTTGGGCAACGGGTCCTGGCTCTCACAAAAGGCTCGGGCTGTGGGTCACTGAAGGAGAAATAGATCCACGGGGCTCAAGGTCTCCGGGGAAGAAGTCCCCATGGAAGGAAAGGCTGCTTCCCTCTGCCATTTCCCTCTCTCATCGACACTGTCCTCACCACTCAAGGCCCTTCTCAGGGACAGCACCCTGTCACGAATCTCCAGGGCTGCCCAGCTCCTCCCCTGGGACCTCCCAGGCCTCCCGTCCACACCTTTCCCTCTGCGAAGGAAGGTCCCCTTTGCAGTACTGGGAATTAAACCTAGAGCCCTCCCACTAAGCTACATCCCAGCCCTTTGTAAGTGTTTATTTGTTTGCTTGTTTGTTTTGAGACAGAGTCTAAGTTGTTCAGCTGCCAAGGCTGCATTGCAACTTGCTGTCCTCCTGCCGTAGCCTCCCAGAGGACTGGGAATACGGGTGCGCACCACCACACCCAGCTTCCCTGCACTTTCTTTCCTTTTTTCCCATTAAGTTTATTGGTCCATTTTAGGTATACAGTACAGTGACATTCGTCATTGGGATCTTGTACCATTACATGAGTCTCTTGGTTCTTATTTTTCCCCCTTCCCTCCCCTCCCTTCACCCCCTCCACCCTTCCCCACTTGCAAAGATCCCGTTTCCATTTTTTGCCCTTTCTCATATTTTTTCCCCTCTTTCCCCTCCCCCCACCTCCCCCACCCCCCTAGACCTTTACCTCCTGTTACACAATATCAATTACACATTTTTAAATTTAAAATATCAAGACCTAGGAGACATTACCACAGATTTTACAGAATTTAAAAGGATATAGAAAGCATATTACAAAAATCTGTTTTGAAATAAATTTGACAACTTCTAAGAAGGGCCTTGGAAGACAAATTAATGAAACTAACTCTGGAAGAAATATAAAATTTGAATAGCACCTAGTAAAGAAAGTATAGGGCCGGGGATTTAGCTCAGTAGTTTCACCACCTGCTGCACAAGTGCAAGGACCAGAGTTCGATCCCCGGTACCAAAAAAAAAAAAAAAAAAGAAAGTATATTCCTAGCTTGAAAACCTACCTATATGACAACAACATGCTCGTATACATTTTAACTGATAAATTATATCAAACATTTAAAGCAGAAAAAAAAAGGAACACTTCTCCCCTCATTTTAGGAACTCAACATTGTTCCCTGCTCTTTCAATCGCACGCAGACAACTGTTCTCCCAAACAGCCTGCTGCCTCCGAGAGGGCAGGAGTTGGGCGTCACTGCCCTCCGCGGTGGCTGCAGCCGGCTAAGCATGGAGTCTCTGCCATGAGGACTCAGACTCTTGCCAACCAGGGAGGCAGCAGCAAATGTGGTGCCCCAGAGCTGAGCGGTGTGGGGAGGGTCAGGGTGGGCAGCATGGGCTGAGGGACACTGGCACCCAGGACGGTCACCAGCAGAGCTCTCGGAGCTGTACACACGCCTGGCTGGACAGAGACCAGGGCCCTGCCCGTGCT
Source organism: Heterocephalus glaber (assembly GCF_000247695.1). Next base: position 20,907,180 of record NW_004624758.1, read on the forward strand.
GGGCATGGAGCGGCTGCCGGGGCTGCAGGCAGAGGGTCTGGTTCGTGCTCCTGGAAGTTAACTGTGGGCACCAGACCGGCTGGGAGGCCACATGTTCCTCCCAGGGAGAGAGGGGCCTGCACGGGAATGAGAGCCTTGGATTGAGAGGGGAGGAAAACGTCCTCGAGACACTCTGGGGGTAGCACTGTGCATTCTGAGGCACTTAAACATTTGGTTCAGGGGCCTAAGAAACTAAGAACCTAAGAGAGATTTAATAAATACCAATATATATGCTCACCTGTCCAGGAACATATAAAATGAAAACAATGAAAAGCTTTAAAAGTTTTATATATTTCTATATTTTTAAATAGTCTGTTGATGTTTTTAACAGAAGTAAAATATATGAAGGAAGGGAGAAGGGAGAGTCGAGTGCTTAGACTTGCAATAACTTGAGCTACAAATTCAAGGGTGTTTCCATGCATGGTTGTGTCTAAGTTGGAGATTTTTGTTCTTATTTTATTATATGTTGCTTATTTTATTTTATTTTATTTTATTTTATTTTATTTTGTGGTACTGAGGATTGAACCTCAGTGGGTCTTCCCACTGAGCTGATCCCCAGCCTCCCCCCTTCCTTTTTTTATTTTTGAGACAGGGTCTTGCTAAGTCACTCAGTTGCCCAAGCTGGTCTTAAATTTGCCATCCTCCTGCCTCAGCCTCCAGCAGAGCTGGGATGATAAACATGCGTCAACACACTCGGCATGGCATCCTTTAAGAGCTCCCCTAACTTCATTTAAATGTTACTTTCTGTGTTTGGTGGTTGCAGGTAATGAATCAAGGTATTAATGTACCTTTTCTCCCTCACTCCAAGCAAGCATAGCCCCGAATCCTCGGGTTGTGCAAATCAGTGTGCCCACGCACAGAGAGAGTCGTTATTTCTAATCTGGGGTCTCACAGAAAGCAGGAAAGGATAGAGCTCTACAGGGCAAGTGGAAATTTGTGACAGGGACATTATAACAGTCACACACTTTCCAATTGTCACTGAATTTCCATCTTCCACGCTAACACTTAATAATATCCTCTCCCAAATGACACACATCAAACTGGAATGTGATCCAGACGATGATGTCAACAGCAGTGAAGTAGAAACGTGACATCCGTGTATGTCCTCGAGGAAATGCTGCTTATCAAGAGGGGGAAGCTGGGCTGACATGTTACCACCGCTGCGCGCCTCCTTGACGTCGTACTGCTCGACTGGAAATACTTCGCTGGGCCACACTTACTACTGTGCTTATGCTGCTTTCAAAATGCAGGACAGAGTGGTCAGAAGGACACATCAAAAGCATTCACTGTGACTCTGTAGGAAAAGTGGCAGCAGCTGGGGGGGGGGGGTGTGTGTGCATGCTGTTAGCCTTCTCTGAGAGGCTGAGGCAGGAAATGGCAAGTTTGAGCCAAGCCTGGGCAATTTAGTGACTCAGCAAGACACTGTCTCAAAGTTAAAAATAAGAAAGAGGTCTTAGGATGTAGCTCAATGACCCCAGAAAGAGTGGCTGCTATCAAGAAATCAACCAATAACAAATGCTGGCAGGGGTGTGGAGAGAAAGGAACCCTTCTCCATTGTTGGTGGGAGTGCAGACTGGCGCAACCACTGTGGAAATCAGTATGGAGATACCTGAAAGAACTAGTACTAGAGGTCTCATTTGACCCAGCTATTCCCCTGCTGGGTATCTTCCCCAAAGAATTAAAAGAATCATACCACAACGATATATGTGCATCCATGTTTATAGCAGCACAGTTTGTAATAGCTAAAGCTTGGAAAAAGCCCAAGTGCCCATCAACTAGAAACTGGATAAAGAAGATGTGGTTTTTTTATAAAATGGAGTACTACTCAGCCATAAAGAATGAGAAACTAGAGACATTTATAGCTAAATGGATGCACATTGAGGCCATACTCTTAAGTGAAAGAAATAGGACACACATGTAAATACCGAACAGTTTCTCTAGTGTGAGAAACTGAAAGTGTAAATAAGGATTAAAAGGATTAATAATGAATAATTGATACTTTGAAATAGGAAAAGGTCCAAAGGGGTAGGGGTGGTGGGAGGGGATGGGGAAAGGAAAGAAGGAAAAGGAAAAATTATGAGAAAAGAAAAAAATGTAAACGAAGTATGTAAATAGGGAAAGGTGGAAGGGGTGAGGGGCGCACAGGTAATGGGGAAAAAAAATGAAAACCAAGATGCATCATGTACAGGTACGAGCATCCAGTGATAAATGTAAATGTATTGTATACCTAAAATACACCAATAAAAGAATTTAAGGGGGAAAAAAAGGGTGTAGCTCACTGAGTGGGTCCTGGGTTCAGTCTTCAGTACCACACACACACAAAAGTGGTGAGACTTTGGTGTCCACCTGCTTTCCTGCCCCTCGACACCTCGCCCCTTTGATCCAACTGCAATTTCCTCTCCAAGAGCAAATCCACCTGCCCCTAGATGAGAGAGATGATGGCAATTTGCAAAGATGGTATAGGGTATGTGCAGAGTGTTTTCACACACACTTCCTTGCCAGAGTCTCACCAAAAAACAACAAAGGCTCTCACACACATCCAGTTAGTCCATCTGGGAAGTGAGAAACTGGCATCAAAGGACCATAAAGTGACAGTGCACGGGGTGGCGCTCCTGCTTCCAGCTGGAGAGCCCTCCATGCCCTCCCTGTCACCTACTACCCTGGACCTGACTGGGCCCCTCGCCTCATTTAACTACACCCAAGCAGGACAAGAAACAGGCAGGACCCTGGGGATCCCTACAACAGCTGAGGCCCACCCCAGCCTGCCTGGTAGTTAAGCCAAACAAGACAGCCCTTAAACCAGAAGGTCATCCTTTGAGGTGTGGAGCTGTCTTCTGCCAAAGAGAGGTCAGGCCCATCATTGCCACTCAGGGGTGAGACCAGCGGACTCCACACAGCAGGCTTCCTTCACAACCAATGGGAGCGGTAGGTTTGTACAGAATCAGGCTCCTTCGCTTCCTGTCTTCTCATGAGCCCCCGGAAGTTAGGAAGCCCACACAATGATTCCGACTCTCTAGAGATGCCCTAGGTGTCTCTAGCTAAAGAGGAGCTGGGGCACGTAGTTCCTGAGCAGACTCCAAACCTAAGCTCACACCTGAATCCAGATGCCCAGCACTGTTCAGAGCCTCCTGTCACACACAGCCCAGTCTGCCCAGAGCAGGAAAAGGTAAAAGTAAATAAACGCTGCCTTAATCTCTCCAGTAGATTGGAACAATCTGAACCAACCTGTAATTTCATCCAGACACACAGGAGAATAATATTTCAAGTCTTGCTTAAACACAAACGCACCTCCACTCATTATGATTTCCCGGCATTTTTTTCTTCCTGCCCCCTTCTGCATCTGCACTTTATTCAATGAACACATCTGCATTCCTTCTCTCTCTTTTTTTGGCCAGAAACCCTATACAACCTTATCACTGACACCTCTCTGCAGTTTCAAATTCCAACGTTGTGCCAAATCCCCATTTCCTGCTGCTTAATTTCCATTCATTTACTCTTGTTTTTGCTTCTTCTGCCATTCCCAGCATGGACCAGCTCCAGCTCAGCTCCTTGTAATTTTTTAAGGAAGGCTCCCCATTGAGAGCTGTTGGAACCTGAGCCCCTGCTCCATGCCAGTGACGGCCATTGTTTATGCTGCCGAGCCACAGTTGCCAATGGGCCTGCTTCTTCCCTCCCTTTGTTTCCCTCCCTGAGTGTGTACACTAAGGCCCAAGAGGACTTGTGCCCACATATGGTGACCCACTGGGTCTAGTTTTATTATTACTGCAGTACACTCTGAAGTAGCCTCTTTCCATTTCTGTTTCAAGATCAAAAATAAAATCGAATCTGGAGGCCGGGTTTGCCCTACTCCCCATGGCACAATCAGCCTTGGCCCATGATAATCTGCCGTCAGGACCTACCTGGTCCTTGGGAGCCTCACCCACCGAGGCCCAGCAAAGGATTGTGGAAAGGCCCTGGGGGAGGACAAGCTGATGATGGATTTTGAGTAGAGGAAGAGGAGGAGACACTCAATATTTCTTGGACTCAAGGACATCTTCCATGTGTCAGATGGTTCTGCAAAATCAAGAGCAAGCTGGGGTTGCTTTTCTGGCTGCAAGAGGGGCATGGTGGACCAAGATAATTAAGGGAACCCAGGATATGTGCAGAACAGCCTGTTATGAGCAAATGAACTGGGGTATCAAAAGGTAGCCACCATTTTTCTTCCCATAGCAGGACTGGCTCTAGTCTGTTGTTTTGGAAGGTCTGGGTTTTTACTGTGTTTTATCCTAAATCCATTGCTCAGCTGCCAGCTCCGTCTTTGACATCACACCCTTGTTAATGTCAGTGACACCTGTGACCCCCAGTCCTGTCCCTCCTTCTGTCCCTCTGGATTTCACCACCTACCACTGCATGGCGGTACTGTAGTCCCATCTGGAAGGGAAGGGCTGAGAGCCAGGAGTGAGGATGCCTCCACAGCAAACAGCATTAAGGGGCAAGAAAAGAAAATCACCACATCTACAAGGAAAGAACCATTCCACAAGCAAGACATGTGCTCAACGCATCTCCCTTCCCAGCTTGCTCAGCCCCATGACATCACAGGCAAGCAAAGGAAAGTCATTTCCTCCTTTGAGTCAAGTCAAAAATGTGACTTTTCATTTGCTTACTTTATTCAGATTTTAAAAGCAAAGTCATTCTTGCAATAGAGCAGGGTTCAGTTATCCTCTTAACTCAAGGTAGACCAACCATATCCCCAGGAGTGTAATTCACTCCCGTGCAATGCCGAAGACCTGAAAGCGTGTCTCAGAGTCAGAGTTTTATAATATCCGAGTGAGTGCGTGTCTGTGTGTGTGTGTGTGTGTGTGTGTGTCCATTCACCTCAAGAATAGCAGTCAGAGTTAAGCGGCATTGCTCTCCTCCACAAGTAACAGTCCAGGGACACAGAGCACAAGGGACATTATGCACTAAGTATCTCAAATGGCTCAAATAACCAGATCCCAGCACACTTGTCTCTCTTGGTCTGTGCTAGGGCTACCCCTGAACTCATCTACTCTAGGAAGCAATGATCGCCAAGGGTCAGAGGAGAGGAGGAGAAACTTCACAAGACACACAGACTCTAGCACCCACCTTCGCCTTTCCTCCAGGGCCAGGCAGGCACACTCAGCCTCATTCGAGTTCCTGAGGGAAGGGGAGTCCACCATCAGGCAGGCCAGTGGTCTGTAAAGAAGTAGGGTTCCAGCTGGAAGAACCGCTCCTGCCTCCTGGGCCAGCTGTGGCTGTTGTCACAGCCCTAGCAAGGAGCCCTGCAGCCAGCTTAGCAAACAGCAGGCTGCCCGCTCTGCCACAACTGGAAGGCGAGGCAACCAAAGCCACCTCTTTGGAAAACAAGCTTCATGTGCAAATGCTCAACTGGACGGCCAGGGTGGGCTGTGTCAGCTCCCCCAGTAAAGTCGACGACGGAGAGGTTAAAATCGTGGTAGCAGCATTTTCACATCCCCGGAAAGACTCGCTTTACTGTGAATTTTCTGCTCTGCTGTAAGAAACCTGGGGACATTTCTCTTTAATAAAAGAAGAAAGGTCCCCTGGAAACGTTCTGCATGTCAAGACCCTTTACTCACTGACCCTCCTGTTCTCTAAGCGTCACTGGAAGGTCCCTGGCAGGTGAAGTTGTTAGGGGGTTTTGATTCTTTCCAGAAGGATCACGGGTCAATAGCTCAGAAAGCCAAAGCATAGTATGAAACTGGTCCCGTTCACTCACAGGTACCTTCTCCATCTCTTTCAATGTCCTGTTTTAGACTCTTTTTTAAAAAATTAATTCTATTGGTACAATTTAGGTATACAATATAATGACATTCATCATTGGAAATTTGCACCTTTACACAGTCTCTCTTGGTTCTGATTTTTCCCCCTTCCCCTGCCCTCCCTTCAACCCCTCCATCCCTCCCTATTTACAAAGACTTTGTTTCCATTTTTTCATTTTCTCATATTAATTCCATTCCATTCTTTCCTTTCCTCTAGCCCTCCCACTTCCCCTTCCCCTTGAAGACTCTTAAAACTATGTGTGAGGACAATGCTACTGTTAGACATATAAATAACTAAATCTATAAATATATATACATATATATATGAATATATATATACAGAAGTGCTAAATATATAAATTCATATGTAAATTCATAAATACCTCTATTGATCCACAGGAAAACTCATCCCAAAACTCTGATTTCCTCATATATACAGCACATGTGGCAAAGAGAAGTGTACATTGTGTATCACATACCAATGCTCTGGCTGGTGACAGATCTGATTGATATACGATGGTGGTCCCTTAAGAGTATATTGCCTCCCAACATCATAGCCCTCTCAGTTTGTGTAAATGCATTTTGTGATGTTCACACAATGGCAAAACTGCCTAACTACACATTCCTCAGTTTCCCCCTAGTGAAGTGAAACATGGCTCTAGAGGCGTACTATATTGCATAGTACATATGAAAAAGAAAAACAGCAGAAAATTATAATTAAAATTCAAACAACAGTCCTAGTATGTGCAGAACAAGTTTGAGTAGTACAATGAAGATGAATTCATTGTATTATTTGCTTGATTTTTATGTGTTTTTGACATTTTCCATAACAGAAAGTTTAAAATCCAAACTTAAAAGATAGGAATTCAATTTTCTCATCATAATTAAAACTAATTTCACAATTTATGGTCTATGGGCCATTTCAAATAATCAACAACATGGAAATGACACTTCTTTTTTTTTTTTTTCCATACCCGGGATCGAACTTGGGTCCTTGTGCTTGCGCAGCAGGCAGCGAAACCACTGAGCTAAATCCCTGGCCCCAAAATGACACTTCTTTGTACTCATTTTCCTAAACTGCTCCAAAAAACTTTTCAACAGAAAGCATAATGAGACCTTTTGGAAAAGGGCCATGCACACAGTTGGAAATGGGTAAAAGATGAACCGAAAGTTGATGTATTCTTTCCCTCAGATGTAAAATGCATTTGCCATTAATCTTATCAAGTTAAAGCCTTATTTTTAAAAAATTATCTTTCTGGAGATTACAGCTTTTCCAAACTGTTCTTAGAAAATGTGCCTGGCAAATCATGTTTTCTGCAATTCTAGTATATTCTCCCACCCACTACCCAACTGATTTGCGCAGAAGGAAAACCAACTCACTGGAGTAGCCAAATGTAAGTGCAAATAAGAACGGGAGTATGTATGTGCTCTCTGAAAGCCAAATGCAAATCCCACTTGTTACTTCTCACTCAAACGTGTACTGTGGGCTAATGTGTTCCTATGCATGAAAGGTAAAACAAACAAGGAAGGTTCCAAATCTTGATTCCAAATCCCACCCAAGACCCATTTCCTCAAGCACTGGAAGCAATAGGAGCACAGGGCATTGGTGATGGTGATTCTCTGATGCACCTGGTTTTCTGTGGACCCAGTTGCCACAGGGCTGTCTGGGATAACAAGTTAGTCCCACAATACTAAGGCCTCCAGAAGCAAGAAGCATCAGCCCCAACGTAAATATGCTGAGTCCCTAGAGGCGGCAACCCCTTTGGATCAACTTCCAACTATTCTCCAGACCTATCTGGATCTAGACTCTGAACCTAAAATCATCCATTACATACAATACCACATACTTTCTTGGATCCACACAGCCTGACCAAAATTTAAACAACAACAACACAAAATCTTGCAAGTGTGTGACATCAACATGTTTTCTTCAGCTAACAAGCTTCTCTATTCACCAGCAGCCAAATATTTTAAGTGCCTCTTAAACAAAGACAGCCCAAAGAAGAATAATGATGTCAAACCCCAGCCACAGTTCCGTGGTGTGAACACAAAATCTGCAGGACCCAAGTGAAAAATGATTTACAGACAGTTTGATCAGAGTCAGATGTAACTTGGTGTCTTACTGGAGACAAGCCAACGGCTATCAATCCGAATTCCCTACAACAAGTTATGTCATTAGTAGGAATCGGTACATTATGGAGGCAATTTACTCCTTTGTCTCTTGGCCCAGGAAATTTTCTGCGTTGAGTTTCATCACTAGATTGCAAGTTACTCACATTTCAAAGTAGCCGACAGGAATCACAACCTCGACTCCCTCTCGTGGCTCTGTCAGAGGGGCAGGAGGGAAAGTTTAAGGAACAAATCCAATTAGACATGGGAGGCTCAGAATAACAAGTCCAAGGCTCTGTGGGCAGGTTTGTTTTGAACTTGTATTGCCTGTTCCTGCTGTTTATACCTCTTTTAAGAACATGGCTTTGGATTTGCAAGTGTAAAAGTAACACACCATCGAGATCCTCAGTTCCAGGTCTACCTCAAGGGTCAAAAGTAGGGAAAATGTCTCACTGATGAAGGCCAACACGTGTTGGCTTTGGACTCTGTGTCATCATTTTTCTCCTCTAATACTAGATGACCCATCTATCTGAAAGCTCCTCATGTACTTGCCTTCTTTATTTCCTAAAGAACAGACATGGTACCTCTAATAGGTCTACAGTTCTGCAAAATCCTTCCCAAGAGTCAACATGGGGAAAGTGCCTTTTCCATCCAGGATATTTTGCATCATAGCCTCAGTGTTGTCTTTGTAAGATCTTCATAGGAGAATTTTTTTAAAATGAAGTTCTCATTTTTTTATTGCCTTTAAGCTCTTCCTAAAGAAAAATTCTCTATTCACTCCCATGTGCGACTCTAACACATGATATTTTTCCAGCTCACTGGTATTTCATAAACACCATTTGTTGTCATGTGGTTAAATTAAAACTGAGGATATCAAACATCAAACAGTATGTTAATGTCAAGTATGCTTGAATAAATAGTAAGAGTTCAACTGAATGGAATATGAGGATTGCTAGCTAATTAAGCAAGAAGCAGGTGTGAAAAAAATCTAATTTAGGCAATTTTTTATAATTAATAATGTTTACTTGTAGTACCCTTCTAATGGGGCTCTAGTTTAGCCTCTTGTGAATTGCTAGGAGTTTACTCCAGTATTTTTAAATTATAATTGAATGGAGAATTTTACGAGATATCGGGTTTCCTTGCTTCTGATAAAGTGCTGTCTACAGAGAAGGCTCCTGACAGTACTTTGTAGAGAAAGGATCAATTAGCAAATCATCCCAGCAATTAAAGCTTAAAGCACACAGGCATGTCCCCACACCTGAAAGTTCTCTGGAACCCTCAGCCGGAGTGGAAGCACAGGTGAACTTATATGAGCCAACTTGAATAAGGGTGTTGTACTCAAACCATTCACTGGAAATGGATGACCAGGGCTTTGGTGAATGTCTACAGTGAGCAGTGACGAGAACATTTTGTTACAATTAGAAACAAAGAATAAAGATCATATCTAAACTGTCCAGGCAAATTGCACACAACTAATCAATTAATCCAAGTATACATTTAAGGTTGGTTTTCTTTCCAAGAAACCAAATGGAAGTCGAGGAGCAAATGACCACAGATGTGCAAACAGACCTGGAATATTTCACGGATGTGACATATCAACTGCATTTAATTAAAAGAAGAATGTATGAGAACAATGTATCCTTCTCAATTCAGGCCGAGGGACCAAAACAGGACTGGATTAGATAGGACAACTGCAATCTCTAGAGACCATTCCCTGTTTAATGGGAGTGCCACATGTTTGATATGTAGGGAAGTAAGTGGGTGTCCTGGACACAATCCACTATTCATCACAATACCACAGCCCTGTTCACTTCCAGAGAGGAGACTTAAAACCATGAAACCATATGTAGAATATTAAAAATCATTTAACGTTAAAATGCATATTAGGAAAGCATGCACTTTGGACAAGGCTGTAGTTCAGGGAGCTCTGAGAAACCTCCAGTCTGATAGATAACAGTTGTAAAGGTAAACTGAGTTGTCTATATGAGTGTACACACAACACACACACACACACACACACACACACACACAGGGACTGTCATAGAAATTCCCTCTTCCTCCCTGCAATACTACAATACTGCCGCTTCTCACTCTGCTTTCCTTACTGATTTCTATATAGTGAGGTCCCTATGAATAATTGATCAGCACATTAATTTATAATTAAAGATGAGAAACATCAGTCCCTTTCCCACCGCCAATCATTTTACATTTTATATATATGTATATGTAATATATACATGGCAGATATTAAATTGTTTCTCAGACAGTCAATAACCTTACTATATTTACTATATTTTCATGGTCTTTTCATTGCCACTGAATTAATCACAGCCCTGCTCGTAACCACATGGAATTTTATTTCCCCTAAGAGCGATGTTTACTTTGGTTTACTTTGTTGGAACTTCCAGTCCTTATGCAGTCTATAAAGATTCAGTGTAACATATTTTGTGAAGTAACATGGAAAGTGCTCGCTGACAGAACTTGTCATACACTGCTTTGCTTATATGCAGATTCCGGGTACTTTTGATCTCTAGCTCACTAACAAGGGCAACGCGGAGCCTAGCTCCAGTGTGCATGGAAATGCTGATAAGTTTGGAGACTGAGGGTTCTATTTATTTCCTCAGTTGCCAAAAATAATATACAGAGAGCAAAGTGAAAGCAACAAACTGAAGCAGGCACCCACAAAGAAATCGTACTTTGCCAATTTTTGTCCGGAGACAACAGACATGAGAGATGACAGCAGCCCAAAATGACAGTTGGTAGTTTGACCCCTGCCCTCCAACTGAAAAGCCAGAACAGGCACCTGTGCTAAGAGCCCCCAGAGGACGCCAGAGTCCCTGCTGAAGGAGACCTTCTTCACCTACACGCCCACTGGGGGACTGAGTTGCCCCTAAGCCGGCCATCTCAGTGCCCCCACGATGAAGGCAGGAAAGACACTGCCAGGTCAAGTGAAGTGGAGAGAAACCCAGGGCTCTGTCCCTGACCAAGGACAGCAAGGCCATGACTGTCCGTGACAGAGCATTAGCAGGGTGTTTCCTTCCTTCGGTCTGGTCACAGAGGCTCATGTGCTCTGGGGACTCGAGTATCTCACTTGGAATGAGCAGATGCGCAGAAGGGGTGCCACCCCCTGCCTGATCAGTGGGGAGCGTGAGGTGGAGAGGTGGAGGAGAAATAAGGACAGGCAGCTTCCAGCCACCCAGCCTTAGGTGCACACCTCCCTTCTCTCCAGGCCGGCCAGGCTCCGTCTCACAGGGAAAGGTGGCTTTTTCCCAAGGCCTGAGCCTCAGGGACCGCAATGCTTTTCCAAGCCAGGGGGGCTCCATGGGCTTCTAAGAACACAGATACGTGATGTGAGCTGCTCATAGCTTCTCCTGGCCTCCAGGAGGGGGAGAAAGGAAAGGGAAGCTGCCGACACGCCATGCTGAGCCTGTTCCTTGGAGCCCCTGAGACCCGCAAGAGAGTGCTTGCTGGACACTGCCCTGATCTGCTCCTTCACAAAAACACCACCACTGTGGGCCGGGGATTTAGCTCTGTGGGACCATGCCTGCCTCACAAGTGCAAGCTCTTGAGTTTGAGCCCCAGAACCAAACAAAAACCAAAAAACACCACCATCGTGGGCAAGGGTTGCAAGAAGGTAAATTGAACCTGATAGGTGGGTGTTAACGCCAAGTGCCTTGGTTCACGATAGGCACTAGGAGACAGAGGTTTCTGAACTGTCATTATGGACAAACCTGAGTTCTTTCTCCCAGTCCTAACGAGACGCTGCCTTGGCCATCTTCTTTGAGTTCTGAGAAAAAACTGACTCTCTTCTGCTCCCTTTGGTTGCTTCAGCCTTCTCACCATTTGGACAATAATGCAGCCAGGCAGCAAGACTCCTTTCACCTTCCTCTCCAAATGCAGTTAGCTTCCCAGAGTGGAGGAATTATCCAGACTGAGACAGTGAAGCTGCTCTTCAGCAAGCCTTGGCACCTTCCTGCCGCCCGGTGGGCCTGTGAACTTTCTCTGTGGACAGTCACTAGGTGGCCTTCCCCCAGACACCGTCCCTGAATTCCTAGCACTAATATCAATAAGGGAGGAGAGACGCAAACTTGGATAAATTGCCGTGCATGTAGCTACAATAGATGAGGAGAAAGAGGTTAATAAATAAATTCGTCTTCCATAGTGATGCAAGAAAATGCAGTTGGGACTGTGTATTTGGGAAATCAAATCTCCAATTAATGGTGCACACAGCACGTTGCTAAGGGCGAGCTGACATTGGGTGGAGACTGAAAAGGGAAAGATAATATATGGTTATTATATCACCGCCAACAATAGAGGATAGAATTTGGAAATCTGCAGCTATTCTTTAGAAGACACACCAAAAAAGAGTTAATTTTTGGGTAGAGAACTGGGGTGTGTGTGTGTGTGTGTGTGTGTGTGTACGTGTGCAGGCACATGCATGCTGGGGAAGAGAAGGGTGTATTTATTTAATGACTAAATCCCTTAAGCAGTCTCTATGAGACACAGCAAAGAGTGACGATTTAGACTGCAGCTTTGAAGTCAGAATGCCTGGGTTCGAGTCCCCATCCTTCCACTTGTTAACACGGGCACATTTCTTAATCCCTCTCACCCTCAGTATTTTTCATACATAAAATAACAGCAAGACTAGAACCCGCCACACAGGCATGTCCTTGCAAAGATTAAATGGGGCAGCCAGCAGCCAGGGAAAGCACTTAATGCAGTGCCCAATACCCATGGCAGGCAGCAAACAGCGGGTACTCAGTTCTACAAACACACAGTGTGTACTTACAGTGGGAAGCCTCACTGAAAGAAATGGGAGAAAAACTTTCAAAAGGCACCAAAACATAGGCTGCAGTTGGTGCTTTTTCTCTATGCTGGTGGGCTACTAAGTGACAGCTCGGACACTTAGTGGCTACTTAAGAACATAGTGGATTGTGGTCCAGCCATTTTACCTCTGAGGGTCTCCCCAAATGAACTGAAGCTGGCTATTAGCATACTCATGCTCATAGCAGCATTATTCACAACAGCCGAGCAATGGAAGCAACTCAAGTGCCCACTGATGGATGAAAAGGCAAAGGAAATGTATAACCAGACAGGGGAATAGTATTGAGCCTTACAAAGAAAGGAGATCTGACATGTTCCAACATGGGTGAACCTCGAGGACATTATGCTAAGAGCAAATGCCGACTTCAAAGGAAATTTATTGGATGATTCCACTTACATGAAGTACCTAGAGAAGTCAAATTCCTAGAGACAGAAAGAATGGTTACCATAGAGACTACCGAGAAGGGAAAATGAAAGTTATTGTTTGATGGATACAGAGTTTCACTTTTATAAGATAGAAAAGTTCTGGAGATACACAGTGGTGACCGATGTACAACAATGTGAATATACTCATTACTGAACTGTACACATCATTACAAGATGGTGAAGATGGTAGAGTCTATGGTATGTGCATTTCACTATGATTAAATTTTTTTAAAAAAACTTAAAATGTCAAGAAGTAAAATTAAAAATTAAATAAACCTCAGCAGATCACACAATCAAAAAGCTCCCCTTCAAGTGGAGATTGATGGTCCCAGTCACCCTCGATGAAAGACTTCTTCCCTCAAAACATCCCAAAGTCAAACCCTGGAGAATAAAGGATTGTCTAAGAAGGATTTAGACTTGAGTGTGGCTCACAACAACATCCATCGTGGAAGGTTGGCTAATTCCTCTCCATCCTGTGTGTGAATTTCCTCCCAGGTGTGTACAACTGGCTCTGTTTGTGGTACACAGCCTGGGCAGTGGGATAAAGGAGTTCATCAGGCTCTGGGAGCTAGAAGGGAGGCTCCGAAATCAATCACCTCCTTGAGAAAACAGAGACAATGGAGACTCTTGTCTCCACCGGTCTCCTTGGGCTCTGAGCTCCACCAAGCCTGGACTCTCACAGATGGCAGTGAGTGCAGGACCAGTACAGAGCGAGCACCCATTCTGGAGGAGCATTTTCTGAACTTGGCCTGCAGCCGGGCAAAGAACATGCTCAGCAAGAATGTGCCTGCTTAGCCAGGGCGTGTCTCAGGGCCTAGCAAACTGCTGCTGCTCTGCTACTCTCTGGAAAGTTCTCTCGCCCCTGGGTCTCTTCTGAGGCAGGGTAGTTGAAAGCTCAGTTCAGGGGGTCAGATGGATCTGGCTTGCTGAGAACCACAGCAAAGAATAAATCTCTTCTGGCACCAATTTTCTCATCTTTAAAATGTGGACGACAACATTTCCTATTTCTTAGGGTTGTGGTTCGCGTCAGTGGGATGATGTGTAAAGCGGGCTTATTTCAGTGCTTAATACACAGCAAATGTTGGCATTTGTCGTCCTGACAGCAGACCTTGGGACAGATTTGATGTCCCTCCTAGTACCAAGAAAGAAGTGGCCACACAAAGAGGTGAGTGACTTGGTGACTACGACACAGCTGGGTCCATAACCTTGCACTAGAGGGCTCTAATCTTTCTGGTCCTTGAAGGAGGAGGAGACCTTCTGGCCACCGAGGCCCTAGTAGAGAGTACAGCTTGCTAGGCGAGGCTGCCTGCAGGCTCTGGTTTCTGGGTAAACCAGGAAGCCGCCTCTGGGCGGGCTGCTGAGTTTCCCACCCTGGGACGGTAACAAGGCGGACACAAACGTCTGTCCCCTGCTCTTGCATTCGCCTAGACACGAGCCTTCATCTGCTCTGCCTTCTGGGAGAGCCTGTTGGTCTCTGAGCTTGGCGCGGAAGCAGGTGCGGGCATATTTTAAGCTCCAGCAAATAACTTTAATTGAGCCCTCCTTAGACATATGAACCCACAAGGCGATTTTTTTTCTCTTCTAATAAAAAAGGACCCACAACAAACCAGATGGGTCTCAGTCCCTCCCCAGGACCCCCTCCCCACTCTGCAGGCTCCCCTAATAAATCTTTGAACCCTAAAGAAATTACCTTTCTCGAGGTGGGATATTATTTGGTTGTATGACTGCACCCGAGCGGCCTCTGTGGCCTGTAACGTGGCACAAAAGGATGCAGGTAACAAAAATGAGGCCCCCACTCGGTTCTGGCCAGGCTGGTACTTGTACTCCTTCCTGTGCAGAACTTTGCACTGCCCGTTGCTCCCGAGGGCCTAATGCCTTGTCCCAGGGCACCAACCCCACGATGCTCTGCCCTGCTGTCCTTGGGCTTGCAACTTCTGCTTCCTATCATCTCATCTCAAGGCAAAATTCTCTTCTTGGACCTTCCAGTGCTGTGGGTAATGTGGAAGGATCCAGACAGAACTCCCTCCACCAAAATCCAACCTAACTCCTTGGCAAAAGGACTGATGAAAAAGGAAGCTGATGTCCCCTGTCACCAGCACACAGCTGCAGGGAGAGGCACGGGAGGTGGCAGAGCCCTGGCTCCTTTGGCAGACATGTGTCCTCTTTTAATGCCCCGGAGAGGGTGGCAGCAGGAGCAAACGGGAAATGTGACAATGTGAATGGATTCCAGACCTCCTTTCCCAGAAAAAAAAAGGATCTCAAGAATAGCCCAGGGCAAGAGCAAAGCAACACGCTCTGGGTTCTGATTTATGAGCACTGAATTATTGGTAGGAGGGCCCAAAAGGAGCCGTTTACAACAGAAATTATTGCAGGCAAATGTTGGTTGGTATTTTAAATCACTCACTAATATTGATGGGTTAATGCCTGTCACACTTACTTAAGGGTCACGTTGCAGTGGGGGGGGGGGTGTCTCTGGCTTGTTACCCACTAAGTATAGTGATAGATATACCTTTCTGTGTTTTCTATTTTTCCTCAAGCAAAGCCTGCTGTATTATTTATGGTTTTCTGAGTCACCAACTATAGCCTGCATCTGGATTTTAAAAGGTTGATTTGCAAAAAAACAAAAACAAGGCACCGGTCTAGGGAGGCTGGTGGGACTGGCCGGCCCTGCAGCTCCCAGCCGCCCCTCGGAGGACCCTGGGCTGTGCACATGGCTGGGCCGGGTGCCTCGGGCTGTGGGGCCAGATGGCAAGGGTGTATTGTTCCCTCTCTGGTGATGGTCCTGCTGTGGCAAATAAAGTTAAATCAAAAGGTTAGGGCTCTGCAAGGGGGTGGGGCCTGGCTCCAGCTGACAAGGGCTGAGGAAGCCCAGCGGCGAGTGTGTGCCTGCAGCGCCGGGCCGCAAGGAGAAGAAGGCAAGGCCCTGGCTGCAGAAGCAAACAAACCAGTGCTCTGACCCTGAGACGGGATCCGGGCTACACAGCAGAAGGGTCTCCCTGAGTGACAGCAGTCGAGGACCACATCGCACCTGCACTGAGCCTGAGCCGGGTGCAGCCCGGATCAGGGAGGGAGGGAGGCAGGCGCAGCCCCTTCCCTGGGTCTGATGGATGGGCAGGGCCACCTCTGCCTCCCTCCAAGCAACGCTACGTTCCCAGGGCCGTGGTTTGGGAGGGTCAGAGACCCCTCCGGGGGACCCTATTCCAGGTTCACGGGGCCTGTTCCCCCCAGCCAGCTGTGCAGCCCGCAGCCAATGGACCCTCTGGGTGAGTGTGCCGAAGTGTGCCAAAGATGTGCAAAATCACAGGCAGCACAAGTGGGCTTGTGAACCTCAGTGAAGGGGATGATATTTCACATAAAACCAAGCAGGTCCAAGCAGGGTAGACGGTGGTTTCTCAGTTACCTCTTTTCCAACTCATGTGAACCTGCCTTATATCTCCAGAGGAGGTCCTCGCCCCAGCCCCCCGCCACCCTGTCCCTTCTGAGGGTGGGGGCTGCTCCTCCTCCTCTCCTCACTGTCTCTGCCCTGCCCCCACCCAGAACTCACAGGCCTGCTCCTTCTGCAGTTTCCAAAGCGCCGAGTTTCCCCTCGAGGCCCACCGTTTCCAGGTCTGGAGCACAATTAGGCATCTGCAAAGCGTTTGCTGTTTACCTGAGAGACCCAGACTGGCCTTTGGTGTCAATTGGTCTCTTAGGTAAATATGAACTTGGGCAGATTTTTAGAAAAATAAATAAAAGGTAAACAGTAAGACATGTATTTAGGGATTTCTAAATGGAGATTCCATCCTTTTAGCTAAGTGCCTTTCTCTCCCCTGCCAGGCCTTAGCGCCCTAACCGAAGTATTATTCACACCATTTCAGCACCTTCAACTAACGCAGGCAGCATCTGCAGGGCAGAACTTTCCTTCCCATTCCTGGGCAGGCTTGAGTGCATGCTTAAGCAATATTTTGACTTCTTTTGAAAACCACCTTAGGAGAAGGTTGTATTTCCAGAGGTTTGTAAAATCATTGATAAAACTAGTTCAA
The DNA here is from genome assembly GCF_000247695.1 of Heterocephalus glaber. Next base: position 20,924,377 of record NW_004624758.1, read on the forward strand.
CTTTTTCAGAAACATGAGCCACCTTCCAATGAAAATTGTTTTTTCAAAAAACCAGACAGGGACAGGGATTTAGCTCAGTGGTTTCGCCACCTGCTGTGCAAGCGCAAGGACCCAAGTTCGATCCCCGGTACCAAAAAACACAGACAAAGAGCAACTCTCAGTCACATTCCCATCCCCTATCTGTCAGCTCTGGGAGGTTGTTTTACCCCGGGGAGGGGTCTCCATTTTTCCCTCTTCTGAGGAAATCTACGGGAGGGCTTTCTGCTCCTTTGCAAAGAAAGTAAGATCTGAGCCCCAGATCTCTAGCCCTGGGAGTTCTAGATCGAAACTATCCCAGAGATTTTTAAATTCTTACATCGAAAGAAGAATTTTTGAGTGGGAAGAAGCAGGAGACATCATGTAGTCAAACTCTGATTTTACCTGATGAGGCACTGCCCACCGAGGTGCAGTGGCACAGGTCACAGACAGAGAGCAAAAGCCAGGCCAGGAGGCCCGGGCTCTGCCCCCAGGGCTCCTGCCAGCGCCTGGCACTGACCTTCTGTCACCCCACTGGTGTCTGCAGCAGCCAGCAGGCCTGATTGGCACCAGCAGTCAGATCCAGAGAGAGACTGATGCAAGTCCAGGGCCCCTCTGTGCCCATGGAGGCGGAGACTCACTGGAGATGCATCCTGTTAGCAGAGAGAAGGACCTCCACCCACACACTCACTTGGGAAAATCCGATCTGAATATCAGACAAGTGGCCAGAATCAGAAACTGGGTAAATTCTTAGTTTGAAGTTATATGGTTGGCAGGGACCAAAGACACAACTGAATTAGAATTTTGCTACTCAGCTATGTGACTTTAAATGCACATTTTAATTAATATATTTTTAAAAAATATTTCTGACAACATAGAACTATAATAACAACAGAGAAAAAAAAGACTTGGATGGTAAAATAATATGAACCCCTGCTCTCCTTTCTGGCCAACCTCCCCAAACCTCGTCCATACACACTCTTGCCAAAAATATAGTTTTTCAAGAACTGTGCTGCTTTTCTGACATTTGTGTGTTGTGAGGTCCGGGGAGACTTCCCATTTTCCACACTCAGCACTTCGAGGGCCATCGGGATCAAGGCTCGGCAGTATTCCCTGAAGATCCCTGATAGTTCATCCAGAACAATCGAGCTACCAGCCGCTCCACCCCTCTTGTTATTAAGCTGACATCAATTTCTCAAATAAGCAGTCACCTTTGCTGTTGTTTTCCACCAGAAATACAAAGCAAAAACACACATCAGAGAGACCACAAAGTTAAGCAGTCCCAGATTCAGCTCTAAATCCCACTCTTTAAACACTCTATACCTCAGTTTAAAAATAAAATAAAATAAAATGAAACTTTACATTCTGGTCTCAGAAGCTTCTATTAACACAGGAATTGCTGCACTGAAAATCACATCCTCTGCTCAAGGCTGCGAGCAGGGACTACAGGGAAAAATGAAAGAAATGATACATGTTTCAAATTTTACAGCAGTTTACATCATGCAAAACTGAAAGGGCCTTGGAGGTTTCATTCTGGAGGAAGTTTAGTGGGTACAGAAATCAGCGGTTGCAGAAATCAGCGGTTGCAGGAAAACAGGCACATAGTGTAATGCGGGGAACATCAGACACTTTCCCCACCACTTCTTTATGACAGAATTCAGATGCAAATGTTTCCTAATTAAATAATGCGACAGGGTTAAAAAGATACCCAAGCACTTCTACGTTGAGTAATATGCTTCCCAGGTGAAAAGGTGCGGACCCTACACACTGACTTTATTAAATGAAATAGGTGAAATGTGCAGTCTTAGTTTTACTTCCAGCTTTAAAAATTGTGCTATAGAAAATATTTCTTGTATAAATAAAATTCTAAGATGGTTTCATCTTTTTTTTTTTTTTTGGTCTAACATCAAACTGAAAGATTATGTTAAGTGAGTAGTTTTTAAATTTTTAAATTTTTTAAATCAAAAATTTTTTTTTGTATTTCTATAGAGACTCAACAGTATCCTGAGATATAAAAACTGGAACTGTGCGCACAATTCCTGGGGATGATCAATAAGCAGAAAGCAAGACAGAGTCTGAAATTCTCTATAAGCAAAGCTGGAGTGGTGATCTCAGCTCTGAATGTGCACACCTGCCAAAGGAAAGTTAAAAATCACACCGAAGGGACGAACAGCTGTAGTCAAAATTATGTTACTTTGTCCATCTTTATGAGTTTCTTCCATAGGATTCAAACTAATGCCAAAAATGTCCAAAGAAATCCCTTCTACAGAATGTATAAGAGTTACCATGTTCTTAGCTTTTGGTCTTCTTGAATATAAAAATAACTATAAATTCAATTACATTGAAACTCTCCTCTAATGAAAATTAAAATTTAGCTTTTGGATCTTGCTTTTTATGAAGATGAATTAAAACGTCTCCATTGCTTTTAAAGGACGTGATAACAATTCTTAAATTATTATTGAATCTAGGTCTCAAAAAACACTTGCAGCCTTTTTCCATATTCCTCCACATGCCATAATGGAGATACTTAAAATTTTGCAAATTTGGCAACAGGTCCAAGAGATGGGGTTTTTTGGGGGATTTTGGGGGGGTTTTGGTACCAGAGATCAAACTCGAGACCCTGTGCTTGCAAGGCAGGCGCCAGAACCACTGAGCTAAATCCCCAGCCCCAAGAGATGGTTATTGAGCGTGGCTTGACTGTTAAGCTTTCTAACTTCCATAATATTTTGTAGTCCCCTATAGGACCCAAACTACCTTTCACCACCTTCAGTATTATGCATAATGTTCTGGGCAAAACCTTAGGAAAATAGCACAGAGCTGGGGTTAGGTGCCAAGAGACAATATATTTCCAATGAAGACTAATAATACTTGGAAACCATTTCCTGTATTTCTTCTGTAGTTATTTGTTAATCTGGTATCACTCCCAGAGCTTGGAAACCATGCCTTTTATATTCTAAAGAGATTAAGTGTTTCTTGAAAAGTAAAATAAAATCAACTTACTTTCACTAGCCTGAGTCTCAACACTGAAGGTCTTTTAAGCCTTCTAAGTAAATATAAATGTGCATACATTAATTAGTAGCACTTGTGTTGGAGGAAAGGAAGAAAGAGAGAGATTGGCCTTTTCCCTGTGAATATGGATTCTTAAGCCTCTAAATGATTTGCCAAACCAAATCGGAAAATAAAGGGTTTAAACTTTGCCACTCTGGGGTTAATGTGAAAGGCTTGTCAACATCAGATTGTTTAGACATTAAAAGGATCGCGCTGTGCGCCTCCTTTTAAAGCCCGTGTTCACTGGAGTTGTGGCTCCCAGTGAATTTACCCAGCTGTAAGTGATTCCAGATGCGCCGCAGTGACAAGCTTCAGTCTCAGGGTACTTATTCATTTCACATTAAAATCTCATGTTCCCAGGTCTGAGCTGTTATCTGACTGAGATCTGATTAGGGAATACAGCAAACAGGCATTTTCCAACCCAGAGCCTGCCCTCGTTCCAGGACCAGACCCCTGACGATCAGGCCCCTCTGTGCAACAGAGCAGCAGCCAGGAGGTCCAGGCAAGGGGAAGGCAGGGACTCAGAGCTCCCTTTTCGTACACGTCTCACCCTGAGCAAGGGTCGGGGACTGTGCCAAGCACTAGCACATGGGCTATCTCACTTAATCCTGGATGGAGCCCTGAACGGCTCAGCCTACCCAACTCCAGAGTCCTAATACAAGCTTCTCCCCCAGCTTAAGGGACAGGGCTTGTGACTCTGTGCATTGTCTACATAGCACCCCATGTAGAGGGGTGCTACAGAAATGAGTATGAGTGATGAGTAATGAATGATTGCCCAGGTCCACAAGCCCTTAATTCCCTCTCTCGCCAGAAGTTATCTTCCAACACCACGGAAGAGGCCAGAAGAAGGGCCATGGGGAGAAGAGAAAGAACCTGGAAGGAGCAGAGTGGCATGGCAAAAGCATTCTGTTCAGCCACAAATCTTTTGCCTCTATTCCCATGCAAAAGCAAGGACAGTCCTTTCAGGCCTCTGCCGTGAGCTGCGTTCACCCCAAGTCAGGTTTGACTTCCTTACCCTGAGCGCAGAAGTGCAGATGCTATTGGCTGACAGTTTCTTCCATGACACGTGTCAAAGACACATTCTCTACCTACAAAGTGTGGAATGAGTTGGGGGCCAAGAACAATGGAGCACATACAGGACAATGCTATCTTTGTGATGCCCACAGAGGGACAGAGTCAGGATCATTATCGGTTTATTATTTTCCCCTCCAGCCAAGCTTCTTGGTTTGCTTTGGACTTTCCTGTAATTCTTTTTCCTTACCCCGTTGTCACTTTGACGAGGGAGATGACACTGTGAACCCTCAGCTGATCAACAGTGGTCACAGGCTGCTGGGCAGCCCCAGAGTCCGTCAGAAGCTCCTGTCACCAAGCTGGTCATACTGCAGGCCCAGAATCACACACTGAGCACTTCAGGCCCTCCCCATGTGTTCCATCTCCCCCAAGGGAACGGAAGAGAATCACTCAAACCCCAGATTTGAAATAGAGAGGATTCAGAAGGAAGGGGAGCCCCAGACCCACCTGAGGGGGCTGGAGTGGGGGTGCACAGCCAGCCACATGGAAGGAGAGCAGCAGCCTTCGGTTTGGTGGTGGGCAGATTTTCTTTTACGACTGCTAAATGCCTGCTTTTCTCCCCAAGCAATTACAGTGCAGTTTCCCATCAAGATGGATGTTAGCAGCGGATCTCTAAGTTACCAGAAATAAATCAAGAATGCTATTGACAGCTGTCTTGGAGTGGCCTGGACAGTCTTCCGGTCATTCCATGATGGCAGTGAGGGGCACCACGACAATGGTCCAGCCAAGCTTTATCAAGAAAACAAGACAGTGGGTCCCCCAGCACCCAAACGGTGAAAGAGGAAAGGTGCCCTTAGCCCTCCTGCTGGAGGTTCAGAAGCAGAGGACCACAGGATGGAACTCCCCACCCATAGCACAGGCCTTGCCCAGGGAAACATAGCTAAAGCACCTTCTGGCAGCACACTGAGTGATACACATGCTGTCATTACAGCTAATTAGAAGCAACACAATGGGGTGATTCCATGCACGGTAGCCACAGTTCATGCCATAACGCAGCCCTGGAAAAGACAACTCTGAAGATGCACGTGAGACGCTGAGGGGGAACAACAGGTCTGACAGGGGAGGTTTCACTCGACACTGGCTTCCGGCTGGAAAACAGGCTGCTCAGACTTTGGAGCGGTCTCCACAGCCGGGTACCTGCCCGCGCGTGTATGAACACAGAGCCACACAGAAAGCGGAGGTGAGCTCCCTGTGTGGCTGCACAGATCTCTGTCGCTGTCAAACCCAGAGCCCACAAAACCATGACTGGACTGGCAAGTTGCTGTCGGACCCACAGATGCAGAAAGCCCTTCCTCCTGGGGCGAGAAGAGAGTAAATGGTTTGGGAACGCTGCCAGGCGTGTGAGAGGCCAGGTGGGCTGTGTCCTCGGAGGGAAGCACGCGCTGGGGCGAAGAGGCTGACCCCGCACTGGACAGGCTCGGGTGCCAGCTGCAGACCCGAGCGCTGCCCCCGGCCCGAGTCACATTGTGTCATGCCGCATGGCGCTGGGATCGGGGCACGGCTGTGGCGTGCTGCGTAATATTTTTAAAAGCCCACTTCCCTGCTCATGGGAGAAGCAGGTGCAAAGCAGGACCCCTGAAGGGCACACACTCTGAAAGGCCCCACAGGCAATTCTCCAATAAAAGAGCGAGCAGAGCTGGCATCTATCCCACACTTTCGAACTGACCTTCTCCCTTGATCTGGGACTTAAGGCCTCCAAACCAAACTAATTCCGAAAGTCACCTTCTCAACTTCTCCGCACATTTTTTTTTTAAACAAATGAAAGCTCAGGTACAGTGTCCCCTTGCAGCCCTTCTGACGTCCTTAGCTGCTCAAATTAAATCTGAATGGTTCGTCTCTTTTTATTATACGATGGGCCATATGTCACTAAAATAAAAACCCAGCTGAAATCCCAGTACAGATAAAAGCATGAAAAGCTCTGCCGGCCACAAAATAGGGACTCGGTTTAAATGTTATTACACAGTAACACCCACCCAGCCCTTCCCTCCCCACTTTGGGGGAAAAACATCCAGGAAGGAAATTGTGGTTAAATCATCTCATAGTTTGGCAAAAACTTCTACCTCTGAAAAATGAAAAGACAAAAAGGAAAAAAAAACTCAGTTCTGTGCTGGACTCACACAGGCTAATAAAAAGCAGGACTGTATTGCTTTGCACTGTAGCTGTCAAATACTTAGCCATGAAATACAGACCCCGACTGCCTGGGTCCCTGGCGTCCCGGACCTCTGACCACCAAGAGGGAATGGCGGGCAGCGCAGGGCCAGCACTTACCCAGGCCTTTGCCAGAGTGCATCTTGTTTGTGGCTTGTTTTAGTTTTAATTTTGTTTTTTGCCCCTAACATCCCTTTTCCTGAGTGAAGTTTCCAATGTTGTGATAACGTATGTCAGGGGGTGGTGCTGTTTGAAAAGGATGCAAACCTGCTCTCTTGCAAAGATATGATAGATACACTTGCACTCAGCGAAGCCCACGCATTGCACCAAGTGTGTGAGAAAGAAGAAGAAAGGAAGGAGGGAAGGAAGGAAGGAAGGAAGGAAGGAAGGAAGGAAGGAAGGAAGGACAAAAAGAAAAACCATTTCCATTTTGCAAGGTCCCCCAGTGGCCTCAGACGCTCCTCCTCCACTATCAAAAATTCATAAAGGGGATCAGCATTCTTTACCGAATGGATCCCAGTGGCACCATAGACCTTGTTGGGGAGAGAGGCAATAAATATCGCATTATACACCTCCTGGGAAGAAAGCCCTGAGCCCCTCAGCTTCCAGCCCTCTCCCGGTCCCTGGGGGAGCCAGCTCCAGACTCAAGGTCCAGCCCAGAAAGGAAATGGGTCAAGTGTGTCAATTTCTAGATCCATGACCTTTGACTCGCTTAATGACCCTGGGAGGCCACCAGGAAAAAAAAAAAGATGCCAAATGCCTTGGAGGAGAGAAGTGGGGGAGGAGCATAGTTGGGGGCCACAGGCAAACCACAAGAGCAGCACTTCGGCAGGGGGCCTGTGCCCCGCACAGCTGCCACTGGTCCTCGGGAAGCTCTGAGCAACTCAGTGGCCAGAAGTCATCAGTACACAGCTTCGACCACAGCAGATTTCTGGTTCGCAGATCCAGAAATGGCTTGTCTTCTGCCTCAAGCTCGAAGAACACGTCTGTCTGTTCCTCCCCAAAGTCCTGCCCATGCAGAGCCCTCCCCTCCCCCTGCTCTGCCCCAAAGCCTTCTTCCTCGCCCTCACTGGTGACCCTGGCTTCCGGCCACCTCTGCCTTTGCTCGGCCCCACGGAGCAGCCTCAGCGCCTTCTTGGCTTGTGCATTATTTGTCTTCCTCCTCCTTCCACCCTCTCACCCGCAGGGATGGCTGCACCCTGTCCCACTCCCTGACCACCCCCCCACCTCTCCCCAGTGCTACCCATAGGTCCCAAGTGGCAGTTCTGTGACCCACACTGATCTCTGCAGCACAAGATAAAGAAGGTGGCTTCCAACATAAAACACGCATGGCAGTGAAAATGGGGGAAACATGAACAAATGCAGCCAGACAGTATATATCTGCAGTTTCCTCATTGCAAATGTGCTCTGTCATTCATTCAGCAAACAGGGGGCAGAATAGCTACCCAGTACTCCTTTCCTTACATCAAAATACTTTCACAGCTAAATTCAAAGGAAGGGTCTCACATTTGGTTAATAAAATAGAATATATGGGCCAGGGATTTAGCCCAGTGGTTCCGCCGCCTGCCTCACAAGTGCAAGGTCCTAAGTTCAATTCCCTGGTACCAGAAAAAAATAAATACAAAATAAAACAGAATGCAATTTTCTATGGACTAAACACTTTTAGAGAGAATCAGATACAGCTCATGGACCAAGATTTTTAAAAAGCACTTGGCTGCCTTTGTCCTCAAGGGAGGTCTCCACAGCTCCAGCCCCTCACATTATATATAAAGTTGACCCAATTAGAGTTTGGATGTCAATGGGCATTTTTAGCTCCCCGCTCCTAGACACCTGGGCTTATGTTCTCATTTATGCTTCAAGCACAGCTGAAATTCTCCTTTCCCATACTCCAGCTTTGTGAACACTCCTGCCAATTCTGTGAGCTATTCCCTCAGACATGTGCTAAATGGCAAGTGGTGAGAAAATCGCCTGGAACACCCACACGGAGCTGCTCTCCCTGTTCCCAGGGCCCACTGGGTGGGGCCGGCTTAGCGGGCCGAGGGCTCCCACAAGTCACTGGGGGTGGCTGCGCTCGCTTCCTTCCCTCCTGGCTCCTGGCCTCTTGCTCACTGCCTCTGACCTCCCCGAAAAGTGGGGCTGGGAAGTGAAAGGTGAGACTCAGACCATCCTCAGGGGACAGTTTGAAGCCAAGGCTCCGTTGGGGAGGACACTGACGCTACTGTCTGGAAGGGGGCTGGGGTTGTGTTCGGAGTCCATTGATCTGTGTTTACACCGCCGGCCAAGATCAGGAAGGCCCTGGATGGCCTTTAACATTTGGGGAGTGGTGACACCCTTGTGATGGACGATTTTGCAGAACCTTCCTCCCCTATACCTCGGGAGCAGGGAGACTTCTACTCTGTTTCCAAAGTTAAGTTTGATTTAAATTATTTTAGTTTTCAAGTTACAAAGTTTGTTATTCAGTTGACTAGCAGCACACAGGGTGACGTAGCTGAAAAACGTTTTGTGTTTATACTCTAGCACAGTAGACATAATATATTATCTTTATACATTATTGTTATATTTAGATATTTCCATTTATAAGGCTTATATTTCTCAGGAAGATAAGTATATTTTTTATTCTACGGTAGAAAAGAATGAGACTAAAAGCAGTTCGATGGCTTTTTGCAAACCACCCTATCAGATTCTGCTAGTATGTACCAGGCAGTCCTCCGAGTGCATGAGAGCATCTTCACATAGCATGTTTAAAGGTTAAAAGAAAGAAGAGGACTTCTTTATATCAAAAATCATGTTGAGATGGTTAAGTAAATTACATCACACCCCCTCATTCAATGGTATTTTCTCATTTTTTTAAAAGGGTAAAGAAGACACGAGAGGATGGAAGATGTGTGCAGTTCAGTAGAAAAGTTAAAAACAACAGGAAACAAAATGATGTGTGCTCTAACCCACGTAAGACTGAACGAGGACACGAGAAAGCAAACATAGCTGTGGTGACCAGACTGAGAGCCATGGGGATTTTTCCTTCCTTTTCCTAGACTTTTGTATTGCCATTTTCTCATATAGTTTTTAGAAGAAAACTTTAAACACAAGTCCGCTCCCTCCAAGCTCACTGTCTCCTCCAATGAGAAGATGCTTTTCCTGTCTGTCCCCCTCTGCAGCAGTGTTCTGGGGCCCGAGACTGCCCAGGAAGCTGGAATTCCAGATAAAGCCAGGACTCCCTTATCCCAGTCTCCAGCATTGCCCCAGCCAGCCCCAGCTTCCCAGGCATGATGCTGGGCTCACCAGCGGCCTCCAGGCTTATGACTTCCAAGAACTCATGGGATATGCATGGTGCTGCTTCCACATCAGCTAGAACCAGCACTGGGCCCAGAGCAAAGGTATCCCCCAGTATCCACATCCATTCAAACCCCAAACTTTGTTCTTCCCCATCAGAGGGCGCAATGAACCAGACACCCCAAGATAACTGTTCAGTGATTGCTTCCAAAAATTAAATCCAGATGGGCATGGTGGTGCATGGAAATCACAGGACTCTGGGAGACTGAGGCAGGAGGACTACAAGTTCAAACCCAGACCAGGCAACTTAGAGATTTAGTGAGACCCTGTCCCAAAATAAAAGTGGAAAATAAAATAGGGCTGAGGATATAGCGCAGTGTGCAATCAATCAATCAATCAATCAAATATTTCTAACATTTCCTCAGTGAAGCATGCATTCTTGCCTTGGCCTCCAAGAGCACAAGAAGGCTGCACCTCTGAGTGTTTACATGGGTATGTGGGTGTAAACCGGAATCCAAATAAATCATTTCTGGAATATGAAATCCAAGAGGATCATGAGAACCTGAGCCTTTCACAGTGCAGAGCAAAGGGCTGCCCTCTGGGATAGTCCTGGCTGACACTCAGATCAACGCAGTTACATTAACCACATAACTGCCTGAGTGTATGTAAACACACCCCAAAATCCAAGTGTGCCCACACTTACAGCAAACAAGACTTCAAGGCTGGGAAAAACCAACGAGACTCACTATCCTGATGCCTCACAAAGCCCCAGTTTCCAGGCACTGAAATTTGCCCGATGTTCCTGTTGTCTGTATTCTGGGAACAGTTCGGGGGTCTTCCAATAGATGCCTTCGGAGTTTTGCAGAATGAGATTTGCAGAATGAGCTCAGATGTGCAGCTACCCTTCCTGGGTGTTCTCAAATATTTTTATCCACCCACTCCTTGAAATTGAGAAACTTTCCCAAAAAAAACACCCTCAGCTTCTGCCAAAAAAAAAAAATCATAGTTCTAGAAGAATCGGGGTATCTTTCTTCTGCCTCCAGAAGATCCCAAGGATAGTAAACTGTGCTCTGAGAGAAGGTAAAGGATTATTTAGAATTGAAAAGTGACAAAACAGAAGGAAGCAAGTGGGGCTGCAGCCATCAGGGGCTGCCATGCTGGAAGTTCACAGCTGCCTTGGGCGTCCACATCTGCAAGTGCCAGAAGTCCCCCAGGGCTCCAAGGAGCCAGGCCACCCCTCACTCCTCCGGCCATACTAGGGAAGAAATATTCTTCGAATCACCTTGGAATGTAGTCACTGCTTCCTCCGCTGAAACACCTAGTGGCTGCATATAAAATACACAGTGCAGAGCCAATTTCTCCCCCTGTAATGCATGCACAAAGTTTTGGCAAGCTCCATCAGTAACCCCGGGTAGGAGGTCCCCAGACAGCAAGGGAGAATAAGTGGTCTGGGGGTGAGAGGGGTCTCCAGAGTCAACTTGGCCCAAATAAGCAAGCCAGACACACACTTGCTGCCAGATGCATATGCGAGGCCTGGGACTGACCCCAGCACCGCAAAAAACAACCATCATATTACCTCTTATTTGCTCAGTGCTGTAGAGCTCTCCAAGAACTCTTATGCATGGTATCACATCTAAGCCTTTCAACAATCACATGTGGGATTACTGCCTCAGTTGTTCAGCTGGGGAAACAGGGGCACACAGAGATGAAATGCTAACCCAAAATAACACAGTCAAACCAAAAGCCAGATCCATGATTCCTGAGTTCAAGGCTTCCATATCACACTACTCCGCTCCAAGACAAACTTCTCAAGAATCCCACCCTCATTCTAAAGCCCCTCAGAAAGCTTCTGCTGTATCCCCCAGAAGTCTCCAAGCATTGTCCTATGCTCCAGAGAGTAGCTGTGTGAGAATAATAATCTCTTGACATCTACAATTTTCTAGGGTTTTCGTTGGGGTTTTTTTCATTTATAGGAAATTTCTAATTCTTTTAATTACTTTGTGACACAGGTACATTCCAAGGCCAGCTTGGTGATGTCCAGGACCCTACATGATCACACAAGGGCACATTAAATCAGTTTTATAAGTCCATGTCCACACATGTGAATGTGATGTCCACGTGGAGGAGTACTTTCAAACCTGTCAAAATTTATTTCTGGGTGTCATCGCATGCATGGAGACATTTTGAGTTGGAAAAAAATGAAACGAGGAAAATGGGAGGGAGACACAACCTTACCTTTTAATCAACCAATAGATCACCAGCTCATTTTACTGAGTGGCTTTTATGAAGCTGGCATTGTGCTAAGTTATAGAAACAGAAAAGTAAAGTGACATTCACTCTAGGAGGCTGAGGCAGGGAGATTGCAAATTCAAGCCCAGCCTGGGCAATTTGGTGACTTAGTGAGACCTTGTTTCAAAATAAAAGGGCTGGGCCGGGGATTTAGCTCAGTGGTGCCACCACCTGCCTCACAAGCGCAAACTCCTGAGTCCAATCCCTGGTACAAAAATAAACAAACAAATAGGGCTGGGGATGGATGTAGCTCAGTGCAAAGGCACTGGGCTCAATCCTCAGTAATGGGGGGCAAAAGAAAAGAAGGAAAAAGAAAAGAAAGGATATACAGTCTAATAGGAAAAAGAATTCTAATAGTAACCTTTTATATTTGCATCATATTTTCTGTTTCACAGTTGCTTTCTCAAACACCAAGCCCAGCATTCACAAGACAGCTCCTGCTACAACTGTCCTGCAGCTAAGGGAACTGAGGCTCGGAACTGATTTGTCCAAAGCCACATGACCAGTGGGAGAGCAAGAACCCCAACCTGGTTTTACAGACTCTAAATCCAAGAGATTGCATCGGTTGTGCAACTCAAGACGAATACGAGAAAACTAAATTTGTGGCATCACATCGTCCAATGTCTTGAAGCAGTTGTGTGGCATCCAACAATGAAGGTGCACTGTGAAACAAGGACAGCACGCTGGCCTCCAAGCAAGGGCCCAGGCTCTGAGCCTCACAGCTGAAATAGCTGAAAGAGCCGACTGCACACAAATGCTTTAGCCTCTTCAGCCTCAGTTTTTTGTAAAATCGGGGTAATGGCAGCTCTGCAAGGAGGTCATCGGGAGGCATAAAGGAAACCATGTGCTCTGCAGACAAAAAATGGATAACTGAACCAATTGAATGTGACTTGTTGGGTGTGGGTCAGATGGAAGATCACAGCACAGGACAGTGTCACGTTAGAGCTGGTCCACTGTCCCCATGTGACAACCAGGGCAAGGTTTTGGCTTTCGTTACATTCAGTTGTAGGCAATGGAGATCCATGTCATAGAAAACTTATGGAAAAGCCAAGACCTCAAGTAATGCTCTCTAAAATGGAAAAAAAAAGACAGGATTTGCAAAGCATATTCCTTGGCATATGCAACCCAAGTCTTCAAACAGACTCCCCCCTATGTTAGGAGATGCAGAGATGACTAACATGACACTGTTTGGCCTCCTATGCACGATGCACTTGGGAATCCAACTGATTCAGACATGTGACACTGGGATGGCTCAGAGAGAACTGTTCCCACATTTCCTAGTAGTTTAAATGTCAGGCCCCGTCTGTGTGTCCAGCATGGCTGCAGCAGAGAAACAGTGCATGTTCCGTGTAAATACCAGGATGAAGTGGCTCCCTGTCCAAGCTTGGCTTTCTGGATAAAGGGCCAGCAGGTGCCCTTGCCTGGGCTCACCAGCAAATAGCTGTGCTACGCAGCAGGGCAGATCACCAGGACACCTCACAGAAGGCTCATGGCTGCCTACATGTCAACTGCTACCTCAAAGCCCCGTTAGAGTTAATATGGGAACACGGGGCCTGGTGACTCTCTCCTGCCACCTCCTCTCCCCAAGGTTGCAGACAGAAAGGAAGCCAGACCTCTATTCACCTGCACACAGTAAGTGAACAAAAACATCTTACTGAAACCACAGTTTTACACAATCAATGATCTGGCATAAATAAGTGTCCTGAGAGAAAGGCATATTCATAAAACAGTACCCAGGCACACCTACACAATTAAAAGACCCATTTCTTCAAGAGCACATCTTTCTTTTGAGTTTAAAATACTTTGCTTATACATGCACTGTTACATTGAATAATAGAAAAGATCTATAGGGAGGACATTTATCAGATCATTTGTAATATTGTTTTAAACAGAAAGCTTGAAATGCACAATGTCGGATAGATACTGAGAACCCTCCTTGATGTCAATATAGAATGAAAAATAAATAGCCAGAGTGTGTTGAGCCTTACATCCAGATCCTTTAAAACTATGCTGTAAGAAAACAGCTCGTCCTCTGATCCCAGCAAAACCCACCACCTCCAGAATGGAACCCAAATCCTCTGCGTACCCAGGCCAAGACGAGAGAGCAGGGCTCCCCTCCCCACCACAACAGGCTGGCCTGGAAATATTAAATTGACTCAGCCCGTGTTTTATTAGACACAGCTTAACAACTCTGAGTTTACAAAACTCAGCCAAACAGCATCAGGCTTCAGCATAAACTTTTGCTAACTAGCCCACATAGTTCCCATATGCTTCGAGATGGTGCTTGAGCCAATTCAGTACCTTATAATTATAAACACACGTCTTTCAGCTCTTCTGTGTATTCTTCCCAGGCAGAACGGAAATATGTCACTTAAATTAGCACTTGGAGTACAGAGTGGGTGCCAAATTTGGGTTAGCACAAACAGGGTAAATAAAGCAGCACCAAATTAAAATGGTAAAATAAACTTCTTTATGCCCCAGTGAAAACTGCTAAATCCTCGCTGAATGGCGGCTAATGGGGCTGGGAAAGGCTATCCCATAAAGTGTAGCTCTTGGCGTTTGAGTACGGTTTTCTCATCCAAGGGACTCGAAGCAATTTCTTGCAAAACTCGAGTCATGTGAAAAAAATAAAAGTAGATGCTATTCTTTTTGCAAACTTTTTTGCCATCACTTTTCTTCTTAATTCCCTTCCAATAACATGGGGAAAGTTTATGTTTTTATCCTTATATAACTCAGGAGGAGTGGGAAAGATTTTAGAGGATTAAATGGACGCATAAAAATGTGACATAACTTGGCAAAAACCACAGAGCTAGAAAACAATGCAGAAATCCAATCAGGAAAGATCCTGCACCCAAAAGCCTTTCTGCCTAACTACCACTAATTGAGTGCCTACTGCATGCCAGGGGCTGCACCAGGATCCTGTTATAACTACCTCAGTGTCTCCCTACCACAAGCCCCTGAGGTAGGAACTGCACTCTGGATTTTATTCATGTGCCCTGACTGTGCCCTGGAGACAAAAAGGGGAGAGGCTGGGTGTGGTGGTGCATGCCTGTAATCCTAGCTATGTTAAAGGCTAAGGCAACAGGGTCACAAGTTCAAGGCCAGCCTTAGACAACTTAGCAAGACTGTCTCAAAATTAAAATTAAAAAGGGTTGAGGATGTAGCTCGATGCAAAGGCCCCTGTACTACAAAGAAATACGGACAGAAAATAGAGGACAGAAAAAGTAAAAGAGAGAATTTATAGCAGTTTAGTTCCTAATGACTACCACAGACCTTTGATAGGAGAATCATCAAACCAATCCTGGCAGAGTTTTTCAATGGACTAGTACTTGGCGAAGAAAAAAGAACCAGTATGGATGCAAGTATCAATTTGGATAAATTTTAAAACCATTTGCTGAGTGAGAGAACCCTTCTAGAAAAGAGTACAATTCAGCTTGATTCCACAGAAAAGGTAAAATAACAGGTCAACTAGTCCATCGTAATAACACACAGAAGTGGTTATTTCTAGAAGGGTGAGCAGAAGCCAGGTTTAGTTGAGAAGACACAGGAAGCTTTCTCAGGTGCCTAGGACACTCCCCCTCTTACTACAGGAGTAGCCATTTTTCAAAATTAATGAATTTTTCAAAACTTGTCAGATCCTTAAGATTTTATGCAGTTCTTTGTAAATTTTATTTTAAAAGAAAAATAGAGACTCAACAAGTATTGAGTTCAAGTTAGTGGCATGCATGCTAAAGTAGCTAGGGGACTGTCCTGATGACAGATATCTAAAACTTACTTTGAGAGCATTAAAAAATGATGTGTGTTTAGAGAGATAAATAGATATGTGATAAAATGAGTTTAGTAAAACATTAATAATGGAATCCAGGTGTGAAGTACATAAGTGTCACTGTGAAACCCTTGCAACATTGTGTATTTCAATATTTGCATAATAAAATGTTGGAGACCAGCAGAAGGATGAGGGAAGAAAGAATAGAAAGGAAAATAAAGGAAAGGAAAGAATAAGAAAGCAGAAGGATAGAAAAGAAAAGTCATGAACAGAAGTCTAGGAAATTAGAAGTGGAAGAAAATTGAATTGGAAGATGCCAGAAAATATGAACAGAAATCATGGGAGTAAAATATAAAGAAAGCAAAGAAGGAAAGAGGACAATATGTGCAATAGGAAAGGACCGAGCCAAGGGCAGGTGAGAGGCGAAAGACAGCAGAAGAGAGAGGCAGGGTGGAGGGAGACGCAACCTCAGAGTCTTTTCCAAACCCCCAGCTCAGTGGAGCTGAACCACAAAGCACACAGCCATGTCTTGGCTGTCAGGCCACTTCCATTTGGTGGTGCGCTCAGTCAGAATTCAGATGAAGATGAAGAATGAAGACGAATCCAGTGCCTTTTGCATTAAAGTCACCAACCCATCAAGCATGAACCCCAGAGGCCACTTGCTATCCTGAAATGGTGGTCAAGCTTTATTGTTGAGCAACAGAATTCCTTACACAGAAATTGTATATTTATAAATGACCAAAAAATTAAAAACCCACCATAGGCAAAAAGGAAGCCATGGCAACCAGTGTAGCGGACGCGGGGGTCCAGCCCTGGGTGCTGAGTCGTCTCCAGCATCCCTACAGACACCTGAGGCTCTGAGCATGCAGGCAAAGGGGAAAGTCCACTACACTGGAACACAGAAGAGGCGGTCAGAAGTCTGCCACTAACTGGTGACTTTCACCAAGTCATTGCTTCTCTTAGCTCTCTCTACTCTGCCAAGCACCCTGGCATACAAGGCCCAAACGAGCCATTACTGCATACATTTTTAAGCGCCTTGCAAATGCCCAGCTATGAGGACTCCTCTTTCCCACAAATTTGCCACATCTGTTAGCAGACTTCTGGTTCAAAATGACCTCTAGTTAGCAGCCCCGAGCCACTTCTCCCACCTTCTTACTACAAGACCCAGAGAGACAACTGCAAAGACGGAAGCTCACCACCCCACTGAAAATGACTCCTAAAATGCACCTCCATTTTATTCACTTCTTTCTAACTATACTCCCACTGCCTGGTCAGAGTGCTGCTGATTTATTTTTTCCATCTCTGTACAAATTGCCTTCACTGATCTCACAGTTGTGTTTCTGCTACGCCCTGTCCCAAGCTCCCTTCCAGGTGTCATCTACACAGCAGCCGAGAGAAAGCTGCAGACACTCCAGGACCCTCCAACCCAGAGGGGAAGGGCCAAGAGATGCAAGGAAAGACGCATGAGAAATGTCAAAGGAAATATTTTTCTGAGTTGATGAAACATATGCAGATGTTAAAAGCTCATCATGTTCCAGGAATAATCAATGAAAATCAAAGTATTACAAGACTTTCCCATCTCAGGATTAAATGCTGGAGTATACTGTATTGGGTGATCTCTAAATAGTTTTAAGTAGAAAAGGGTAGGACTCAAGAGTTTTATGCTCAATACTTTATAAGTGGAGAATTTAGAAAAAGACTGTTCGATTTTCAAAGTTTCAGAATATACATCACCTCTGGACCCTTTTATAGATAAGATTATTGAGGAAGAAATCCAACTCGGGGAAAATGAAATGAAATGAAAGGCTCAAAAGTGCAGATATCATAACTTGAAGGGATACTGAAACCAACTGAAATAGAAGTCAATGGAAATGTGACTATAAAACTTGAATATTTAAAATAATGACTGAAGTTGCAGACATATGATGAAAAACGGATACATCATATTAATCCAGACAGAAAAGCCAAATGTATTATTTAAAACAATTAAGAAATGGCATCAAAAGAAAGAAAAAGGATGATGAGAAGGCAAAATTGTATACAAATATTTGATTCAAGTAGACAGAGAGATGTCACTTCATTCATAACCACCAATAATAGACATATAAACTAAGAAATAGCTGTTTAAAGTTGGCCAGTAGTAAAATTAAAAGAACATACATAATATTGCAAAATTTGAGATCAAAAGCAAAAATAAATAATGTCTATATAACAAGAAAGGAGCAGGAAAAGGATATATAAACCAATGAAAATGGAACAACATATCAGACACACAACCAAAACTATCAGCTAAAACAAAGTGGAAATATGTTAAACTCGCCTATTAAAGGTACTGAGTGAATAATTCACATTGGATCAAAAACATATCCAACTGTGTGCTATTTAAAAGAAGAGTACTCAGATATTCTACAACCCTCTGAGTTTATTAAAAACACCCCGAAGGGGACAGGGATTTAGCTCAGTGGTGCCGCCACCTGCCTTGCAAGCGCAAGGACCCAAGGTTCAATCTCTGATACCAAAAAAAAAACACCCTGGAAAGGGATGGATTTTATGGTTCGTAAACTATAACTCAAAACACTTATTTAAACAAGAATAGTCAAGCCAGCTGGGGATTTAGCTCAGTGGTGCCACTGCCTGCCTCGCAAGCACAAGGACCTGAGTTTAATCCCCGGTACCAAAAAAAAAAAAAAAGAATAGTCAAACCAAAGATTAGAAATAAAGAGGGCTGGGGATTTAGCTCAGTGGTTCCACAGCCTGCCCCGAAAGCAGAAGGACCCAAGTTCGATCCCTGGTACCACAAAAAAAGAAATAAAGAGATATGCATATGATGAGGAGACAAATGTAAACCAAAATTAAGTGAAACTCACAAAACTAATGGCAGATATAAAATGAAAAGGCTTGGGGCTGGGGATTTAGCTCAGTGGTTTTGCCACCTAAAGCGCAAGGACCCGAGTTCGATCCCCAGTACCAAAAAACAAAAACAAAAACAAAACAAAACAAAAAAATGAAAAGGCCAAAAGTGCTGAGCTTGCTTTTTTTTAAAGGCCATTTTTTTTTCCATATTTTTTTCCATGTATTTTTTTTCCATATATATGTATAGATACAGATATAGAGATTCTTTTTTAGGGTCCCCCAAAGCAGAAATTGTCCAAAGCACATTTTCTAATCAAATGCAATGACTTTTCTCTTTCATTTTAACAATTAAATTAACAAATCCATCACTCAGAAATTGAAACTGCGGTATGAGTCTTACAAGTTAATGACAGAAAGGAAAATATATTAAAAGTCATGAGACGTCTGGGCCAAAACTGCATGCAGAGGAAAATCTATAGCCCAAGGTGATTTCTTTGACTTAAAAAAGACTCACAAGAAAATAAACTAAGAATTCAATGAAGGAAATATGAAAGTAAAATAAATCCACAGGAAGCAGGAGAGATGGGATTAACAAAGATGAAAGGCAATCGTTGTCCAGACCATAATTAAGTAGAACTGACGAACAGATTCAAACAAATAACTTAAATATAAACTAGAAACGCTTCTGCCAGAGACAAGAGGAGGCAAAGGCAAAAGCATAGGAGAGGGAAAAGACAAATGCTCCAGCCTCCCAGAGCTGAGGAGTGCGAGGCCTCCGGCCACAGCCACAGAGTTTTAAAACCGTGGAAGAACACTCCCTGCTAATCTGTGCCCAAATGTTGACTGAGTCCATCATTTCTTAGAAAATGCTAAATATTACAATAAAACTTTTTCGAGAAGCAGAAACTGTAAACAGACCGATAACCATAAAACTGAAACTGCTTCGTGTGGCATTCCATGCGCAAAGATTGAATGTTGTGAGCAGGTTAGCCCAGGAGATGGGTCCCACGAAGGCCTGAAAATGCACAGGTGGGGTGGAACTTAGAGGATGTGAGGAATAGACACCTCGCCCCCCGCCCCGGCCTGGGCTGGGGCTCCCGGTGCTAAAGATGGTAGGTTCACAGCTGTATGCTTAGATTGTCACCATTGTCGATGTAATCGAACAAATCTAATCAAACAAATCAATTCCAACCACCTCCGTCGGACATCAGGTGTAGCAGCAGGAACACCGGCGTCTGGAAGCCTGAGTTCTAGTCCTGTTCTACCACTAAATATGGTTTTAATACTCTCTGGGGGAAGACAGTTTTCCTTTCCGGCCCCTCAACGTACATGTAAGGCTGGGATTAAATATACTGTGAGGCCATTAAAAATGAATAGCAAAGGCCCGGGGATTTAGCTCAGTGGTTTCGCTGCCTGCTGAGCAAGCGCAAGGACCCGAGTTTGATCCCCGGTACCAAAAAAAAAAAAAAATGAATAGCAACACTGGTAACAAAAGCAAAGTCCTCTGCACACAGATTTACACCTCCTACCCGCTCCCCCTCCTCACCACCATCCCCATTGTCACCGTAGCACAGGGGACACCCACGATGTGCAATAAGCAGGAGACACAATTCCACCCGGCAAAGGTCCACAACGCCATTGGGCAGGGACGAGTTACAGGGTCAGGCAGAGGGAGAAAAAGGAGAGAAGGGAGGGACAAACAAGGGGCTCAGGCAGTGGGTGAGGAAGAAAACAAGACAGAGTCCACAGCAGAAGCAGAGCTGGAGCTTGCGGTGCTATTTCCAGCCATACGTGGAAAGGGGAGCATGCTCAGTCTGGAAGACGGCACGGGCGGCGGGAAAAAGATTCTGAAAGTGCACTTTCCAGGGCAATATCAGAGCAAAACCACCGTAACTGAATGATCTTGGGGTCATAATTCAGGATTGTTCCATGTCAGCTCCTGGTGTAGATGTTCTGCCCTCTTCCCATGTATTTGTAGCACTTTCTAGGTTGCGTTTCAGAGTGTCATTTAATGTCATTTTATGACTCCCTGGTTGTAAGTGTCTGAGTATTACCAGGGCTTAGAGATTTACAGCCTATTTTAAACTCAGATAATGATGTTTAATTTGTTATTGGCTGTGTAAAGGTTAACAAAGAAATAACTCAAATTATCGTCTCAGGGATAACACATTACAAGAGGGCAATTAAGCAACGTACCTGGCATTACACAAAAGATTGATATCTCCTTACAAGAGTGCAGATGAGTTCAGATTTCACAATACAGGAAATACACTCATCACTGCCATCTCGCTCTCTGAATAAACAAATAGCGCGCAGCTCGATGTCAGAGCCACTGGCTAACTCGTAGGGGCAGAAAAACTTTTCAAGAAAAGGGAAGATTGACATGCAGCCAGTTTCCCATGGAAGAGCTGGAGAAGAGAGAGGAGAACTCAGTATCCAAGAGAAAATTAGGTTGACATTGCTCAAGGAAAAGATTGGGTTCCCACTTAGCTGTAAACAGATGATGTTAACGGGCAGGCAAACAGACCCCCATCCAACAGGCCCGGGAAAAGAGGAAGCAAAATACAGGCATCAAAGCCAAATTGTTATTAAATTGTCTCTGAAATGGAAAATGAAAACCAATCTATTGCAACAGCCATTTTTGTCTATTTTCTTCTCCTCAAGACACCTTTTCTTGATGATTTGGTCTGCATTTCATGGATTTGGGTGCCAATAAAAATATTTTAAAATATTGGTTAAAACTCATCAGATAAAGATGTTTGCATTTTCCAGCCTCTCTTTCTGGAGTCAGCTAACAAATGTACCATATCTTATGAAATCCTCATCTAACTAAGGCCCTATTTATCTCCCACAAAGAGAATTTTCTTTGTTTTCTTTCCCTAGATTTGTTTTCCATAACTTTCCTGTTCTTCTCTCTTCAGTCTTACACCCAGATTTTTAATCTCCTTGTTCACTTACCCACACATCTGCCTTATTTTCTCTTCTCATTCTTGGCCTCGTCTTTCCTTTGTCTTTCTTTCTTTGCCTCCTATCTTCCCAAGCCTTCCACCACATCCTCACGCTCCTCTTCCTGTTGTCAATCAGTCTCCCGCCCATTTCTTTTCAGTCAGCTCATCATCCATTTTTCAGCAATTCTCTATCTCCTCACCTTTTTCTTGGCTGTCCACTTCCCAATAACCTCCTTCAGTCACCGTTGCATGACTCAAGACCCTTCTCCACCTGGACCAAGCCATCTAAACAAAATCTTTGACCCAGAAGCTCTCTCAGTTCACGTGACTCAGAACTAACTGTGGCACCTCTAGCAAGTTAAAACTAATGGCTCCATCCACCATGGTAGTAAACTCAGAGCAGCCACAAATTCACATGTGTGGGCCCGCACAACTGGAGAAATCATAAGGTCGTTGTCCCAGAGCAACAGGTCCTAGAACCTTCTAAATTAGAGTCAAATCAGAGTGTGGCATTTTGGGACTGGAAATTGCACTACGGTGGGGACTTGGAACAGGCCCAGCCTTCTGTGCGGCTTTCTGTCATCCAGGGGAGAATGGGCTGGTACATATGGCTTGCCACTAGGTGGCATCATTCTTGTTGGCCCAGTTGACAAAGTGATGTAAACACCAGCAGCACCGTCATCTGCCCTGTTTTCAAGAGGCACTGAGGAAGCACAAACATATTTCAGTGTGGCAGTTAAGTCTCGGCAGGACAGAGCAACACGGCCTCTCACCTCAGCCCCTACAGCCAGGAAGCCATCACAGCCGCCGTCTTCACCTGTGTGAGGCCATACGGCATGAATAAAATAAGACAAATCCAATAGGTAGCCTCTGTTGGCACATAAATAACCAAACTATTCATTTCTCCCTTTCATCATCTGGCTGTACCTTGGTTCTATACGCCCCAGTAAATGGAACTGTGTCTCCTAAACATGTGCACACTTAGCGGTCCTGATGTCACACAGAGAGCCAAGCCCAGATGACACCACCACATGCAGACACCCGGGGATCGAGGGATGAAGCATTAGTTAAGCAAACTAACCTGAGCCTTTGGAACTGAAATATCAACAACAGGATAAAATAAATCCGCAAATTGTTCTTCCCTACGGACATTAGCCAGGCGTTTGTTCTTCAGCCAACAACAATCAACAGGCAAGACACAACTGTAAAAATGCCAGCCTAGGGGCTAATCCAATAACTAAAGAAAAATCTAGGTGATGTGGCTAGGCCAATGGCAAGGCTGCCAAGGTAAGGGGCGAATTCAAACAGAGGAAGAGGCTGGAGTAAAAATCAGAGCCGTCTCATTAAGGGGCCATAGCTGCTAACAGCAACTTCAGATAACACTGTCTGTAGCATGCGACTTCTGGCATGAGAAGCAAGCATACGGCAAATGGGGAACCTAAAAAGGCATGTGACACCTAACTAAGGCTTACCAAGCACATGTGCCCTGCAGCCCCTGAGCTTAGCAATGGCTCACTGGCCTCCAAAGGGCCAAATTGTGCTGTTCATGCAAGACTGGAAGAAGGAAGCATGGGTCTGTGTCTGCAAGGCTGGCCCCACCCTTTCCAAAAGGAGTACACAGATTGAGAGGAAAGGAAAGGAAAGCGGAGGAGGGAGGAAGGGGAGGAGGGGCAAGGAAAAGAAGCCGATGGGAAGATTCATCTATTAGGATTTAACTAAAGGGATCTCTACATGTTTACAAATATTATTAGTGGCCAGCACTAGTGAGTGAGCTTTTCTCTTATAATAGCTATGATGTGGAATACTCTTTCTCCACCAAACATGGAACATGTGTGAAAGAAAGTTTACCTTTTATTCTGTACTAGGGATTGAACTCAGAGCCTTGACACCAAGCTACATCTCTGGCCCTTTTTATATTTTATTTTGAGACAGAGTTTCGCTAAGTTGTCCAACTGGGCTTGAACTTGCAGTCTTTCTGCCTCAGCCTCCCAGAGTGCTGAGATTTTAGGTATGCATCACTGTGCCCCGATTATTTACTTTTTTTTTAAGAAAAAGAATTGCTCTACTGATTTCCTTTGTACCTGTCCTCTCCCCAGGCAACCTCTGGACCCTGAAGATGCTTTTCACCTAGGGGCACCAGGAATGGGAAGGGATGAACAAAGGGAGCTGGAGGGCACTGAGTTCCCTGAGATCAGTACCAAAAAGTGGCGACTTCCACTTCGAAAGCACAATAGCAGGAGCGACCTCAGTCCCACCCGCCTCTGGCAGGGAAGAATGAAGGGATCGGAAAGAGGGACCCTGCACCTCCTCCCTAGAAACGCAGGGGGAGGCCGGCCACGCCCAGAGCCCGGATCTGGGCTCAGCCTGTGCCCTCTGTGCCCAAGGCCACGTGAAGAAGCCTGCGGGTGGGCAGCGAGGTGCAGAGGGGTGGGCTGCATGGGAGCTGGGGGTTTGTTGCTCCATTCTTGGGGAAGGGTGGAGGGGAAATTATTGATGAACTACTTTGTCATCGTTAAGAGCGTCGCTGACACGCGCACAGCAGGCCCAGTGCGAAGCAGACAGCACTGATCCACCCAGCGCCTTTTGTAACCCAGACATGTGCTGCGCATTAGGTGAGGTGTGCGCACCGTGACAGCCCTGATCCCGATCCCGGAAGGCCCGGGTCTGAGCGCTGCTCTGCCTCCTTGGCTCTTTGTGTTCTGCCTCCCCACGGCCCTCGCCTCAAAGCCAGCCAAGCTCCTCGGAGAGAACATTAACAGTCAGAGGCTCTGGCTCAGAGTAAATATTGCAGGCCTGAAATGCAGAGGGAATTAGACTTCTTTCCCTTGCAGGCTTTGCAGTGCTGGGTGAGAAATAAATAATGAGGGTAATAATGGGCCCGATTCGTCCCGGCTGCGTCTCTCCCCTTGGGTGAGAAGCATCTCCCGCCGTCGGAGTGTGGCTGCTGGTGGTGACTGATTCGATCTCCAGCCAACGGGGTAACCAGCCTCGGTCAGGCAGCAGGTGGCCCGGACGGTGCCCAGACAGTTCTTACCACAGAAGAGCACGTCCTGCCTCAATCTGCAGGGAACACACAGTGCCCCTGGCTGGCCCTGGGCAAAGGGGCAGGGTCCCAGCCTGTACTGCAAGAGCTGATTCAGAGCGCCTTCGATGCCCCCATAAACCCAAGGCTCTGGGAACTGCGGGTCAGTTGGAGCTGGGCGGCCTTGAGTGAGCAGGCAGGAGATACACAGTGGTGTGGTTTACCCTCGGGCACTGAGCCTGCAGGCAAACCTGCCCCAAGTGACCAGAAGCTTCTAGGCCCTCTCAGAAAGGAACTGGACATGCCAGTCCACTTTTCCTTCCCCTCCCCTATACCATCACTGCTCCTAAATCATTTTCTGAGAGCAAGAATCTGCAGAACATCCTGCCTGTTTCATCTTCGCTTGTCCCTCCCTCCCTCTCCCCAGAGGAAGAGGGTAAAGGTTGTTTACAGTGACTTCTCCATGATTGGGCAGCCGGTAAATGAGTCTCCTGCACTGGAACTTTGAGGTGAGACCAGCTTCAGAAGAATGGAGCTGAGCCTCCAAGGTCCCCATGAAGCAGGTCCCAGTGCCTAAGACTGTCACTGTGACTTCAGCTGCCTCCATCCAGGTGTGAGAGCCAGGGCGAGAGGCTCAGGGCCACCCCAGCGCCATCCTGGCAGGGCAAATGTCACTGACTTCTCTGTCACTGAGGCTCACACCCTCTGATCTGATGCACTGCACCTTCTCCTGAAATCCCATCTCTCTGAGAAGCACCAAGAGAGCCACCAGGGAGTAACCGGAGTGCTCTCTCTCTCTTGCCGGCAAGAGCTGGGACTCCAGGGAGCAGCAGCAGTTGGTACCAAAGCTCTTTGTCCCTGAAACTCCCTCATCTGTGTTTTGCATCACATTAGGGGAGGTGCTTTCTTCCCCCTATGCCAAGAACTTTCACTTCTAGGTGTCATTTACTTGCTGAATTAGTGTTTTTCCCACATCCAAAGGCCTTTGAACAATATTGACGTATTTTTTAAAGGAGTAAAACTACTCAAACCCACATGTACTTTGTTGTATAAATACAATAACTAAACAGTAAAACCCACATGTACTTTGTTGTTACTATGGTCTCAATGCCTAGAAGTCATAACTAGGACTGAAAGATGGGTGTCCCGGTTCAAATGAGTCCCACTTCATCCTGTAATATACAGACTATTCAAAACAATAAAACACAATTATCTGCGAGTTCTTCGTTTATCTAGAATAATGGGAGCCGTATACACCAGCCCCATGAGGCTGTCAGTATTCCTCAGAGGCAGGCAAGAGACATGAATATAATTGAGGTACAGAAAGCAGAACCCTGCCCAGAAACACAAGTTCAGTGGCAAAAATAAAATTAAAATGCATGATCTTCTTTCCTTTTTCTGTGTTTCCAACCACATTATGGGAAAGCCCACAGAATGCTGGGATGAGGTTCCCTGGATGTCAGACAACAGCTGGGCCATTTTTTTTATTAGTGGTGTTTTCTATATTGATGTCCACAGCAACAACTCTATTAGGAGAGGCAGCAGGTTGGTTGTGTTGTTTTTTGTGGGGTTTTTTAATAGAAAGAGTTTTAAATGATACCAGGAAGGCCTATGCTTTCAAGTCCCTGTTCCCAAGCATAATTCTTTCCCAAAGAAGCCACGATTGAATTTACCCGTTTAAAGCGGCCAGGCTCTCTGCATGGCTAGCATGTCACCCATCAACATTCTGATGTTTCCCTCGTGCAAGAAAAAATTTCCTTTCTGTCAAATAAAGACTCATTTTCACAAAGAGCTAAGCATTCTTTGGATATAGACAAATCCAGAGTGTGAATAAAAAGTTAAAACATACTGTAAAGCAGGTCATCAAGTAGCTGCGCCAGGTGATTCTTCTTTGAAACATTGGTTGCAATTACAGCAGAGGCAGAAAATAAAGTAGAAAACACACACGGACCGAAAGCCAGAATCACAGCACCCTAAACACACACTATTTTATTCTTTTCACTTCTTGCATATATATATTTTTTAATGCATTTCTTTTTCTTTCTTTTTTTTTGGTATGGGGGATCGAACTCGGGTCCTTGCACTTGCAAGGCTGGTGGTGGAACCACTGAGCTAAATCCCCAGCCTTCTTGCATATATATATATATATATATATATATATATATTTTTTTTTTTTTAACAAAATACACAGGTTGCACATCCCTAATCCCAAAATCCAAAATTTGAAATGCTCCAAAATGGAAAATTTTTGAGCACTGACTTGACATCACTCAAAGTTTCAGATTTTGGAATATGTCAGATTTTTGAATTTTCAGATTAGGAACATACCACTAAGTAATGTCTATACAAATATTCCAAGATCACAAGAACTCTGAAATCTGAAACATTTCTGGTCCCAAGCATTTTGATAACAAAGGGCATTGAGGCTGTAGTAATTGACAATATATATACAAAGGATGATCTAAAAAACTTTAAAAACATGTTACAGCAAAAGACACCCTGCCATTAATCTTCCTTAAGTACTTCCTCTTGAACACACTTATTCCTTCATTCTTTCCCCTTTCTGAAGCCATTCTAGAAGTCCTCTCTTGTGAGTGTCTTTTTGTGATCAAAATACAGTGAATGTCGCTGCTGAGTGTCAGCAAACAGAAAGGCAGCTCATAGAAATTCAGCGTGTCCTCATCTGCCTTTTTCACCAGATCTGGAACTGAATGACTTCTGCCTCTTCCCCAAAGTTGAAATGACTTTGAAAGGTAAACATTTGGAATGGATTTAGGACATTAAGACAGCCATGACAACACAACTAAAGGCATTCACAAAAAAGAAGACTCCAGATCTGCTTCAGAGAATGGCAAGAACATTGGGGTAAATGTGTTCCAATCAAGGGAAAGTATTATGAGGGGGATTCATGGAGACATATTTTTTACTGTAGTAGTTTTTTTTTATTTGTGCACACACCATATTTTTCAATCACATCTCATATCCTCTTTTTTCACCAAGTATTTTCCCACAGTACTAGATAGCGTCCACAATTCTTTTCAGTGGCTACATGACAGTGCGTTCAGGGGCAGCGCTGACATTTGCTTAGTCATTCTCCTCTTGTGAAATAGGCT
Organism: Heterocephalus glaber; assembly: GCF_000247695.1. The sequence goes on from NW_004624758.1 coordinate 20,951,920, forward strand.
GCTCAGGTCTTCACTATTCTAGTTAATTAATAATGGAATGAACATCTTCATGGGTGTAGCTTTTTGGGTTTTTGTTTCCTGTTTCATTGCTTCCTGTGATCCTATATTTAAACAACTTCCTATTGACTTGCTGGTGGGAACACTGCATTCCAGTTAAGCATTTTCCTGAGATACCATCTGCTTTACAGTGCCTGGCAGGAATTCTTTCAAGCAAAAATTGGAAGCCCACTAGTGAGGTTCGTGTTGGCTGGAGTGGATCAGGGGATATCACACTACCAAGGCCTCATCTCCCTTTCCCTTTTCTAAGCGATTAGAGGTAGGATTTTAACTCCTGTGTTGTGTCTCTGCAGAATCAGCACAATTTCCTTTCTCTTTAGAGGTCCTCAGAAAGAACACAGCAGGATCCACGTGGCACACACTCTTCTGTGCACAATCTGATGTCACCAGCACCACAGAGCACAGGCCTGGTCTCTTTGTATTCAACTAGATGTGGGAGGACAGCACAGGCTCCCTCATCAGAAAAAATAAATCTAAATAAATATAATTACAGTAACAGAAATCGGGGGCCCCTCAGCTCTTTGGAGCCTGTGTCTCCAAAGGCCTTCTGTGTGATCTCATCATTTCCTACCCGAGATGTTCTAAATGATGGGTCCACAGGGAGAGAGCCTGGCCCTTGGTGAGCTGATAGGATGCCAGGCTTTGAGTCCTTCCTCCTGCATTGACTCATCCACCACCTTGACCGAGGAGGTCCAGAGTGCTCCCTGTGGCCTCTGGCAGTCTCCATTCAGAAAAAGTGAACCACCTGGGTATCAGTTCCCTTTGGAGATCTGAAGATGCAAGTAGGTTCACCCTGTGTTGGTTACTGTCCTGTGCTGTTTGTTCTCTAGTTCATCTGAGTTGTTTTCTGAAAATCATCTCATCCAGGGTCCATTTGTAAAAAAAAAAAGAAAAGAAAAGAAACCAAAAGCAAGTGTGTAAAAAATGAGCAGCAGCTAAAACAAAAGAGAAAGAAGCACAAGTCCAGGCTGCCTGGGGAGGGTCACCCTGAGGTGATGGAGTAGTGGGTGTAAAAGGCAGGAAGACTTCCACACAGAGTCACACGCAGCCCAAAGGGCACGGTGTGGGCACCTGCTGCAATCCTGGGGTGGTTCTGGGTTCCGAGTCAGCCTCAGATCTGAACCTCTGAAGAATCATCACTTTCCTACACACTCGCAACTTTTTAGAACATCTACCACATAACACACACACATACACACAACCACACACGATTGGAGAAAGGAGCTCCCAATTACACAACTAAGCCCAGCCTGCTGTAATTTCAAAAGCGCAGTATTACAGATTTTCCTAAAAAATAAGTTTACTAGATATTTCAACAGCTTTCCCTGAATAAGAAGACATCACTGCATACTTTCCAAGTGAAATCGTTTTAAATGTCCTACTTTTGGGCTATTCACAGAGGCTGATATTTGAACCCCCTTGGGAGACTCTGTCCCCAATTCCAAAGCAATCATTATGACCAGCAGGGCCTGGGAGATCTTTGAGGTCAATATGCATCTTCACCAATAATGTACAAGATGGACTGAAGTGACACCCAGGTGTGGGCCCATTTTTCCCAAGCACTGTTTACAGCACACCTGCCTCTCCTTGGCTATCAGCACCAGGCTGGTCCTGGAGAAGTCTGTGGGAAATCACGACATGCATAATGTCTGCATCTACACATTTTTCTCCTTCACACTCTCTCTGCGTTTGAGCAATCATTCTGCGTGTTCTGCCTCGATTGCGGTGAAAAGCCCCAGCTGAGAGGGATCTGCAGAGATCATGCTCCATGCCGTTAAATGATTGCTTAAGCTACTGTTCACCAGCAAGAAGCCAGTAGGCTGGTGCCACGGAGAGACATACCAGAGACTTCTGAAGACCCAGCCGGGCATTCAGCCCATTGGCCTACTTGGTCAAGCACCAAAATACTATTCACTGAGATGACAAATTATTAGGGGAAAAAACCCTATTGAAAAAAATAAGCGCAATTTAAGATTAGAATCAAAGCTTCCCATTTTATTTTTTCTTTCTGCCTGAAATATTAACATCATTATTAAATTAATAGCATTTTATCATCTTTGTTTTTCATACCCCAGGCATTTGTTGCCTTAGAAACTAAACAGAAGGGAAGGGGGACGTTACTCTATATAGAAAGAAATAGTTTACTGTCTATCCCAGGGATAAGCAAACTGCTCTTGGCGTGATTTATCAAACTCTCAAAAAAGAAACACAAAAAAATTTTTAAAACAATAACAAAAATAATTTGTGGATAAAATTGTAGGCCAAGATAGTTAAGCAAAAAGTGTGTGATCTCTTATGCAGCATACTCACAAACTGAAAACAAAATTTTCATTGCTTATATATTCTGAAATGTTTCCTGCCTACATATCCTTGGAAATCCCAGGAGCTTTACTGGACACATGGAAAACTTCAAGTTGAGACATTTTAAAGTTATCCATGAGTGAAAGGGAAGGAGAAATCTCTCTCTCTCTCTCTCTCTCTCTCTCTCTCTCTCTCTCTCTGAGTTTGAGTTCATCATAAAAGAAGAAAAGTTATTTTGCTCTTTCTTGCCTTTTCCTTGAGTTACTCCCCAATGGCTGAACATACTTTGCCCAGGTTTTGTTGGGTTTTTTTCCAGAGAGATGAGAAACACCTTTGTCTTGACACCAAGCACAAACTTATTCAGCATGCTCTATACAAGGGAACACCAGGGAATTCTTAAGGTCCATGTATTCATAACCGTAAAACTAGCATTACCAAACGCAAATCAGATCACACATCATAATGATAAATAACTGCAAGTACACCAAAGCAAGCACATGCTTAGTATCCATCAGCCAAAATATATAGATCTTTTACATTATTTGAAAGCACTGAACACAGAAAGAAGCCTCTAAAAAGGTAGGCATCACTGAATGACCTACACACACTGCCAAGTACTGGCTACTTGGGTATTAGCTAGGTTTGGCTCACTATAATTGTGATTCTCTAAGAAATTCTGCCCCCAAATTAAAGATTTCCTAGATTCTCCACAAATGGCATCCATGTGGTATCTCGAGTAGCCTAGCAATTGTGCGCCAATAAGAGCAAGGCAGAGATGTGGAAATGCTGGAATGTTTAAAAGTAGAGGAAGTGGACAAGTTAAGTAGAGAGTTGAGGACAAAACTGTTCTGCAGGGAACACCCCACTCAGAAATTCAGTTACTGGCTTCATTTCACAAATCTCACAGAAATATCTGAGGAGCTTGCCGACATCCTAGGCCAAGAGGAAAAACATGCATTTAAAGGACAAAGAGAGAAGCCAGAACATGGAATACTCATCGCATTCCAGATACCTCTGGCTGCGACTCCGATTAAAAGGAGCTTTCCTTTTATAAATAAACTTGTCTCCGAGATAGGCCACACATCAGAAAGAAAAGTAGGGGAACCCACAAGGAAAAGGAGCCTGAGGCCTGGGACCCTCCTGTCTCCCACAGAGGCTGGTGCAGAAGGGGAGGGGAAACCAAATATTACCATTGTCTGGCGTGCGTTTTTTTCCCCTTCTCCCCATATAACTTTGTGAATATGTTGAAGAGAGTGCCTGCTGTTATTGGTCTAATGAGCTAACTCTGAAATCTGAGCTAAAGACAGCTCCCTAGTGGCTGCTCACTGTTCCACAGACCGAAAGGAAACTCCTTTCAGGGGCCCATCAGGGCGAACCGCTGCTGACAGCTTGGAACGGCGCAACACACAGATTTATTTCACAGACAGCCACAGACAGGAATTTAGCACCCTGTGCCGGCCTCCTGCTTCGTGGAGAAGGTGTTAAAATGCAACCATGCAGAGCTCTCCCTTGAACAAAACCCAGTAGCGACTAATCAAGCGGTCACCCGTTCCCGGCAGAAAATACCCAGCGACGTGCAGCTGAGCGCCCGCCTGAGAGGGAGCAGGATGATTCTGACAGCTGCCGGGCCGCCGAGCTGCAGCTCAAGCTGCCTCCTCCGAAAGCTCTAAATATTTTGCATGACCTTTCAACTTACAAATGAATTGATTTATAAACAACGGCAAATGTTATTTGTTTATTTATGACATCTTGGAATGCCTTTCCTGGATCGGAGGGCACAGCCCCACATAGAAAAGCCCCGTTGCCTGCAGCGGGGACATCAGACACAGATCGTGGCTCTTTCTGTCCTTCAACACCCAGCAGGAACCAAAGTGGCACTGATGTGTAACCCTTCACCTGCCCACTCAAAGAAAATCCCTGAACATCTCATTAGCGCATAAGCTCTGCCCTCCTCGCCTGTGTTACATATGTCTATATGTACGTACACACATGTATACACGTGTACAGGTATGTCTCCAAAGCAGCGTCACCTTCCCGTTTGAAGCAAAAGTTAATCATTCCCTCTGCTGCCCTGGACTCCAGGCGAGCATGCAACAGTTGATCAGCTCCGCTCTCTGTGGAGAAAGGCGAAGTACCCTTATCAGAGCAATTGAAATTACAGTCTGGTAACTTGGGGTTGTTCCCACGGAAACTGCACACAGCTCAGAATATTGTTGATATTGATTGTGTTGTTAATTTCACTCACACTTGCTATGCAGTTTGTGTATGAAACCACCAACTCGCTGTTGTGAAGGAAGAGCGGGAGGAGGAAGAGGAGGAGAACCAGTTTCCTTTCGTATTTTTTCCTTCTGTGAACAGGCTTCACCCCCTTGTTTTAAATTCCACTTCAAATGGCCTTATTTGCTGTCCTCACCTATTGTGTTACCAATAAATACATTTCTTCGGATCATTTCTCCTGACCTCAACTCTTACAGCTTGCCAATAGCAAATACTAACCACCAGATCATCCTCAGCCTTAACCACCACCAGGCAGCAATATTAAAGGCAGACACTCTGCTAAAATGATGCTGCCTCCCCCGTAGACCTATGATACATGAACACACAAGTACACATAGAGGTACCATCCTTTACAAGGACCCTGGCCAGAGCCAGGCCATATCTATTGTCACTGCTCTGGGCTGCCCTCCCCAGTGGGATTCCCAGCCTGCTGGCAGTCTTAAAGGAAAATCACATTTATTTGAACTTTTTATAAAGCAATGCGTTACTGTATTTCTGGGCCATGTGCATGGCCAGAAACATCATGACATCAATAATAAACAGGCACCTGGACGAGCACTCTTCTCAGAGCTGTCCTTCTGCAGGGGTGATCCCTGTGCCACCTCCCTGTGGAACTTCACAAAGGGAGTGTGACGAGCTGAGGAAAATGGAGGTGTGGACAGAAACTTCACCACCTTAGCAAGCCAAATCTGTGTCCTCCTATTCCAAGACAGGAGAAAAAAACTCGGGTCGAGTTTATTGTTCCATAGCATCCATATCCCTGCCCTTGTATTATTTTCCAAGAGGTCTTGAGTCCCATATTCTGCTTAAAGAAATGAGATTTTATTTTTGTCCTTGAAGTTAAAAGGTGTGCAGGAGTCGGGGTGGGGAGAGCGGAAGCCACAGGTAGGCTGTACCAGAGAGTGAGCACAGAAGGCTGGCTCCGCTTGGTGGATATAAATATGCATACCAAAATGCATAGCATGTCCATCAGTATAGGAAATATTAGGATACATGCATTTTAATGTATATAAAAATAAAGGTTTATAGGAATACTATACAAAGCAAAAGGCGATCAAAGATAACTAACTTGAAATAGATGGAGAACTCTGCCTTAACTGTAAATTAAAAATCACCTCCATGATACCTGGTGCTCACAAAGCTTGTTGCTCTCCCTCACGGTCCCATCCTAGCATGGGTGTCTCCTACATGGAGCAGGTCTGTTCATTCAGGCTAAATGTGTTTGCATTCCCAGGTGAAATCTACATCATGTTCGTGGAGAACATGAGCCAAGCTGGGAAGATAAGGCTGTTAATGTTTCCACTGATGGGCACAGTCACCATTTTTATTCTGGACATAACATGTGTATGATCTTTGAGACATTTCCCATATTGGGGGTGTTTGCCAGATTTCAAACTGGTGGTACTAGCGAGCCACACAGATGAAAGAAAACGTTATCCCATCTCCTTGCTCACAGGGTATGCTGTGTGTACTCCAAGCATCCCCCATGCCTCTGACCTTTCCTGGAAAGCATTAAACAAAGTCTTCCATAGTGTGGCCTTCTGTTATTCATTCACTATACAAATACCCATTGCTGCCTACACTGTGTATTAGGCATTATTCTAGATGTGGAGGATAAACCAGTGAACAGAAAGACAAAAAGCTCTGCCCTCCTGTAACTTAGTAGGGGGAGTCAGGGAGGGGACCATAGATAATCAACAGATACATGATTGAAATATATAGCATCCTCATTGGTGAAAACTGTTAAGAGGAGAACTAATTTAGGAAGGGGGTTAGGAAATGCTGGATTGGGGGAGGATGAGTCACTGAGGTGGCACTTAAGCAAAGACCCAAAGAACATTTGGCCACCAATGTCCCAGTTACAAAGTAAATGTGAACTAACTGGTGAGAATGGCCTCCAGTTGGTTTTATCACTCCGACCATAGCCAATCATAAAACAGCTATATTCCCCCAGTTTTTCTTCAAGACCAGAGCACACTTGGTCATACCCTGGTTCTTGCACTCATTTTACACTGGTGAATCGCACACGTTCCAACCTTCCTTCAAGTAATATTTGCTGCGTGTCTACCCTGTGTCGAGCACATGGAAGAAGAAACATGAGCTGGTGAGGAGGCAGACCCAATACTCGATGTGGCTCTATTGGTGTTTCTTCTCCTTCCAACCAGCTCCTCACTCTCCCCTCCCCAGGGCAGAAACCTGCAGAGCCTCCCTGTCAGTACTCAGGTCCTTCGCTTCAGATGCCCATAAATCCATACACAGACCATGAGCAGATGCACTCCAGTTGGGACAATCCTGGTCCCCTGGTTTTTTGATCCATACCTTCTAAAATCACCTTTCCACTCACTATTTAAAAAGTCAAGGCAAGCTCCCAACAGGATGACTCCATGCAATCTTGTATCACAGGTAAAAGAAAACCTTGTCGATATGAAATCAGACAGTGTAAAATTCTCTCCCCGAGGAATCTGGCATTATTACATCCCCCATCAATCATGGCATTGTTTCTCCAACAACTGTATCAGATGCAGCATTCGGATATTGCTCTGTCATCCTACTAATTTAGCAGGCCCTTTCCTTAAAATCAGAGAAGTCAGAGACATTACAAATTTTAGCAACCTCACCAAAATCGAAACCCTTCTGAAAGACTTCAAAGCTTCAATTGTTTCCAATAATAATCAACTTTCAAACTTTCAGGATTTGAATATTGAATAAAATGCAATTTGACCTATTCATTTACGTATGATCTGGATATTATAAACTCAAAATAAAACAGTATGAGGAAACTATATATACATTACAATACATAATAGGATAATATATTATTAAATGGCATATAACTTATCAAAAATTTGCTCCCACTCTGGACACTCCACTTAATGACAGGCAGCAGTTCCCTCCAACCCCCGGTACAGGTCACATATAGAACAAGCACCAGGCATGTTCCAAGTGCCCGGGGTATGATAAACAGACACACCTATGGGTCCAGCAAAGTCCCTGCCCTCTGACTGAACTTTCTTTTCGGGTACAGATTTTTGGTTTGAATTTCTTCAATAATCCTCCAAATTACAAAATCAAACTTAAGCTTAAATATATCACATGATTAGGATGAAAGCGCCTACCCCCTCCCTTCTCCCCTCTCTCACACAGACATATACACAGAAGAGTTGATTTCAAAGGTTTCAATTCCCCTTAACATTTTCCCTCTGTCCTTGCCACGAAGTGAGATAACCCGAAGTGAGTGAAGTGAGGACCTTGCCTCAGCCCCGGCGTGGAAAATGCTTGCAGTACATCCACCTTCTGCACCTTATTTATAATCCTCTGTAAATTCACCCAGAAGTCATGAACTACATAATACTAATTCTTTTAGGTTGACATATTTCCCTGATCTTTCACGAGCCACATGGGGAAACAGTTTCCCCCTGATCTGAATGAAGAAGAAAAACAGTGATCCTAATCAACCATTTGCCCTTAGTGGCTTCCCTAAACAAATCTGGGAAAGCGCTTAAAGGCTTGGGAATAACCATGACCCTGCTTGATGCACTGTAATAACCCTACCTAATTATACTGATATAAAAACTAATTGGAAAGATAGCAAATGTCAGGGTAAGATGCAAATCGTAGGGTGTTAATTGCTGAACAGGTGCTGGAATAGAATTAAATGAGCATTCTGATTAAAAGAGAGGAGGAAACAAATGTGGACCCCGATACAAACTTGGCCATGTGACGCCTTCAGCCGCTCATTCCACCAGGCAAAGGTCATGGCGCTGTCACCTCTGTTTGGTGATGGGTGGGCCAAGAAAATAATAGTGACCACAGAAGATAAAACAATCTAGCAACAGTATCAACGCAACCCCCACAACTGATCTCTAAATTTGAGCCTCAGAGACATGGGATGAATCTGAAAAGTTGTTTAAAATATGGATATGCCTGGATAGAATCAAGAGTACATAAGTGATCACCTCTTCCAGCTAGAAAGCCTTGACTAGAAGGTTCCATGACCCCTGCCCCATAGACCATCATAGTGCTGAGTGTTGCCAAGTGCCCACCACACATTTGTGAGTTAATCAAGTAGTTGATTCACTAAAAACAACAACATTAGTTGCTTTCAATAACTTGGCATAATACTGCAGCAATGGCATCGGGCTGTGAAGGCTTCACTGCTACAAGCCAGGCATTCCTATTGCAAGTGGTACCTAGGGGTGCTTTAGCAGTGTCACATTTCAATTACAAATAGAAAGGAGATCTTCTCCATAGCCTGGTGGGCCAGGGAAGAATGCTTCTTTACAAACTCCTGGTGACTTAGTCAAGCCTATGGCCACTGTCATTAAATTTCCAGACATGGATCCAACATTCTCAAGAGAGGGCAGCAGCTGTAGGAGGACCCTGGGCCATGGCAAACAGCAGCTCCCCAGTCTGACCTCATAACTCCTTCCCCTCACCACAACCCCCCGCCTCGACTTCTGCCACATAAGGCACCCAAGTTCTCCAGCCCTGCTGACTGCCACCCTGGAAGCAGTGCTCTATGTTGATGCTCTAATTGTTTTCCCAACACATCACCTCAAATAACCTAGCAAGGAAAGGAATTATTCTACTTCCGGTAGGATGCTGCACTTCCATGCTCTTTCTTTTCACCCAGTGGTTTGCAGGATTTGACATTTACAATGCCAGAAACCTAAACCAGATCTTTAGTGCAAGGAGAGGGAAGCAGCCCAGCCTTGCACTATTCTGGAGATTTTCTCCCTCCACCCTGTACCAGAGCAGATCAACAATTCATTTACTCTGCTCATTCCACTTGGGAGTTTTTTTTCCTGGTATCTACAACTGTACACCACTGAGCCTACTTATTTGGCTTCAGTGGTACTAGGGTGATCTGGGACAGATAGAGCAAAGTTAATTCTTCTAACTCAAGCCAGTGTCTACTAAAGTTAGAGCACAGAGCCAATCAGCCTAGTTTGCCTGTCTGCTTGCCTTTCTTTCTTTCTCTCCCCCCCCCAACCACTTTAGTGTCCACATATACTGAGAAGAAGAAAATAATATAAGGGCTACATTAGACAATGCTCCAACTCAGCAATCCAATTTCAAGGTGCAAATGGAGAAGTGCTCAAACACTTTAAAGGGAAGTGTGGCTACAGGAGGGGTAGCTGAGATTTCACCTTGTTTATTTGTGCTTTTATAAGGATGCTGAGAATAATAATAGAACAAGATGGCAAGGAGAACATTTCCACTCCAGCATAGAAATGGGTGGGTAGACCCTCCTTGCTCCTTCCTTTTCTTTGATCTGAAGAAAAGCTCACTCTCTCTTTCCCACTCTCTCTTTAAGGAACAAAAATAAACTGACTCCTGAGTAATAAAGTCAAGACACGTGCTAGTAAAAATTGGTTAAGGTCATCACTTCTGAAGGTCAAACGAGTTTTAGACAAGCTGTCATGTGGTATCACCATTCAGCACATTTAGCTAAATGGTTAAAAATAATAAAAAATAATGACAGTCGTGGAGTTATTTAAAAAAAAAAAAAGACACAGAAGTCAGAGAGAAAATGAGAGAACCAGATGTCTGGAAGGAATGCTGGGAAATGCTTAAGAGAAAGACAAAAGCTTCCCCAAGGGTCTTCTGAGACTGTCAGTATCTCATGGCGATGCGACACTGCATATCTTTTTTGTGTTTTGCTGTGGAGTTCCTTCCTTCCTTATTTATTTATTTATTTTATATTAACAAAGAAGACACAACAGGGAAAACTTTTTCAAAAAGAAGGCAATTCAAGCTGACCCCAAAGTACACATTTCCCCTAGGTCCCTTCGCATCCGCCTTGTCTAAAGATCCAAAAAGCACAGAATTTCCACTGCTCCGATACTGGATGGGAACAGAAAGAACCTCTCCTCGAACTCTGCTTTCCTGACAATGACACCATCGATGCAAGCGAGGAGAAGACACTGCGGTCTCTACGGGTCCCGGGGGAGGACTGCCACTCTTTATAAAGCAGAACATGAGCAGGCCGGAGCCCAGGGGCTGTTACCCGATGCAAACTAGCTCTCATGGGAGGAGCTCTGTGGCTCCGAAAACAAATTCTAAATCCACAGCGACGGCTGGCCCGGGTACCAGGCCATGTCACACCCTTTCAGGGGCCAAGTGGACAGCCAGGCTCCATCCTTTCTATGATCCATTTGCTTTCACAGGCTACAGCTCACCCACAGAACCAGAAAAGCCCTCCCGTGCCAGGGGATGCTTGAAACCTCCAGTGAGGCTACAGGAAGACTCAAGTTCCAAGGATCGCTTGCTGCCAGTGACAATTCGAACAATCTGAAAATGTTCCTCCCAGACAAATACACTCCTTTTTGTTGTAACAGGGGTGTAAACGCCAGCCAATCTCTTTTGGCACCAAGTGCTGTAAGAAGTGGTTTCCCTGTGACAAAAACACCCTCAATGAGCGTCCTCCAAGGACCGGCTCTGAAAAGGGGTTTCGCGTATCAGGTTAATGCATGCAGTTGGCACGGCCCAACTTTTGCACCAAGGCCCGGGGGTGCTGGGTGATAAGAGCCAGGTTCTGTTTGTTAACGATAAGGCAATTATTTCTTTGGTACTTCACAGGGGAAAAAAAAACTCTTACAGCAAAGATTCAAACAGGAATCCCTAGGGAGGCAACGAAACTCGTAGGTTGGAAAGTTTTTTTGTTTTTTTGGTTTTTTTTTTTCCTTCACAGGAGCAACACAGGCATGGAGAGGAACAGAATGGTGAAGTCTAAGTTACCCACAAGCACATGGTCAAGTTCTCTATAGCTTAGCAGGGGAAGACGGGCAGCAGGAGGGAGGACGGACAAAAAAACGAGCCATATACAATGAGAGGCAAAGAAGAAGAGGAGATAGGAAAATAGAAGAGAGCAGAGAGAAAGGAAGAGGCCAGGAAGGTAAGAAAAGGTAGTGGCGCGATGGAGGAGGAGGAAGAGGGCTGGATGTGTCACTAGCAGCACTTCCTGTGCGTTTGGAGGGTGAAGAGGGCCTCGAACTTGAATGAGTCAACATTACGTCTTATTTTCCCTGACTCCTATGACAGCGTAGTATTTCCTTTCATTCTAACTGTAAGCAAATCACCACAGTGTTATGGATCCACTGATCCATCAATGCTTCGGTGGTAAAACAAAGCGAAAGACTCCAAAGCCCTGGGCAGGTATGCAGCCCCCTCCCACTTCACAGGGCACACCCTCTTCCAAGGATGCAAAGGCATGGCTTTCAATCTGGAAGGAGATCCCTCCGAGGACGCCCTGAGTTCAGGGTTCTACCTCTAGGCCAGCTTTCCCAGGGGCTCTCCAATGTGCAACGAGTTTAGGCACTAAATACCAGGCATCTTTCAGGAAATCCTCTAGGTTATTGCCTTGATTAACAGCTGAGAGTTCCACAGCTTTGCAGGACAGACCCAGCGTGATAATTCTGCTCAGCTGGTTCTCCCTGAGCCTATAAAACTGAAAACAAACAAACAAAAAACCAGTAGAGTGTGACATCCCAAAGAAGTGTGTCTCTAAAGCCTCTTTTTTAGTTTCCTCTGAAGCAAAAAAAAAAAAAAAAATTCTGAAGAGACCAATATATTCCACAGACAGAATGAGTCTCAACCAAAACAGCTTATCCCTGGTTGTCCTCCAAATTACATCAGAGAATCTTGGTTCCACAGAACTACACGTCCTGCTATGAGTCTCGCTGGCATCCAGCAGTCATGGGCCATTGGCCATGTGACCTATAGCCTATGCAGATACAGTGGGGAGCAGCTGAGCTCACTCTCAGAAATTCAGTCTCCTGCAACAGAAATGACCATGCAGACTCACCCACAGCTTCTCCCGTGCTCTCCAGGTATGTGGGCTTACACAGCACCCAGCCCTGTTTCAAAAGTGTCTAGGCCAAAGCTGTCTCCATCCCCATGAGCCAAAGAAACCATATATTTGACTTGGGCTTATTGTTTTATGCTGGAGTAAATTGGAAATCTTCAGATAAGACTCACACTCAGGGGGCCAGGGATTTAGCTCAGTGGTTTCGCCGCCTGCTGTGCAAGCTCAAGGACCCGAGTTCAATCCCCGGTACCAAAAAAAAAAAAGACTCACACTCAAAACCTGCTTTAACAGGGGTTAAGAAATGTGTAGGCAGCTGCTTTGAAGGAGGTGCCAATTGCGAAAAATTTGAGCATCATTCTCACTGAAGGAAGGGAATGTTCTAAAGACAAGGACACAGCTTCTCAAGCAGATCCTTACTTGCAACAGCTCCTTTCCTCTGTACAGAGGACCTGACAGGAAGAGTTCAGGGCTCAGAGATCAGGTGCATCCATGTGCAGACAGGTGACCACCACTGGGGGAGCGAGGTTCAGGCCCTTGGTGCAGAAACACGTGACGCAAGATGGTCTCAAACAGAACCCTACGCAGGCTTTCCTCACTGTCTATTCATTTACTTCCAGTCTCAGTGATGGGAATTAGACAATTGCTTTAAAAACTCCAAAGCCACCATAAAAATAGAAAATTATTGCTTCCTGCCATGACCAAATATTAAACACAATGCACACCTAATGGCTCTATCCCTCCCCAGGGAAGAACCTTTATGAACAATAAAGTCCCAGCAGACTTCTACTGTTTGGGTTTGGAGGTCTCATTATGGGCTTACTGATCGAACACGATTTACAACCTCTATGGATGCCATTGGAAGTGAAAAACCACCAACCTGGAATTACAAACCCAGCACCTCCAGCAAAGCTCGCATTTCATTCCTCACTGGGGAATGGAAAGGAGAAAGGGAGAACTTAGGAGAAAGGATTATAGCACAAGTTGCTAATGGAAATGTTTCTGACCACCTGAATGGGAATTAAAAGTTAGACACCTCACCACAAGGGCAGGGCAATGGGGAGAAAGCAAGGGGACCCAAAAAACAGATGGCAAAAGCAAGAGCAAAGGGGAACAAAGAAGAGGGGGCTTGAGACAAGGGTGGTGGTAGCCAGGAAGCAGAGAGGATTTCCAAATCTCCCACCCATCCCTTTTTCTACCTGAGTTGAATCTTCAAATCAAACAGCCAAAGCTTTTCCTTAAAGGTTGGTATATTATCTGGATGTATGTTTGACTCAACATCTGGATGATGAAACGCATGCACCCTTGCACAAGCCTCAAGTGACGGCTGGCCTTAAATGGGAGTCATGTCTGGCTCTTGTTCAAACATCAGCCACAATGAAGCAGGGAGAGTGGAGCTTCTCCTTTACCTTTAGCTCCGTGCAATTTATCACTTGAGTCTAAACAATCCCACATGTTGGAAGCCCTAGAGAAAGAGTCCTCGGGAATGCTGAACAAAGGCTTTCAGGGAAGTCAAAATGCAAGTGAGTTAGGGATAGGCTGGGGCCACTAAGCAAAAGCAATCCAGAGGAGGTGACAAGTCCATAAAGCAGAGTCTAGACAGGGCATGAGACTAGGGCATAGAGAGGTGACAAAAGAGGAGGGAAGAAAGAGAATGTGTGTCGGTGGTGGGAAGGGGAGAGATCCTGAGACTTCCGGTCTTGCCTTCTGCTCATCTGTCTTTGAAATGGACTCCTCTGCATGAGCCAACTCCTGCAGACACCAGAAAGGAAAAGTGGCAAGCTGCACAGAACTGTAGAGAAGCCCCTAACAGACAGGAGCAGGAGCAAGCGCTGGTTGGCTCTGGGTCAGTGAGGGTCGTGTGTCACCTCCCTCCCCCTGAGGAATGGGGAGCCAGAGACTACAGTCCTGTTCTGCAGAGAAGAAATGGACTCAGGTTACCAGATAAAAGATGGGATTCCCAATTACTTTTGAATTACAAATAAATAATGAGTCATTTTCCAGCGGAAATCTGTCCAAATATTGCCTGGGACAGGCATCTGCTGGAAAAACTATTCATTGTTCATCTGAAATTCCAATTTAACTGGGATACACTATCCTAGAAATAATTCATGTTTATCTGGTATTTAAATTTAACTGGATATGCTGTATTTTTACTTGCTGACCGACAACTCCAGATTAAATGAGAGGGAGGAAGTGAATGAATAGATGGATGGAAGAGGAGGAGCCAAATCCAATCTGATGCCAGGTTTCATTTGGGTCCTTATCACACTAGAAGAATAATAGTCACCTCAAGTCCTCAGCCTGCCTGTCATAAATCTGTGTCCTATGTATTCTTACTTCTTAGGAAGTAAGAAAATGCCTTTTCCAGGGAAGAAACTGACAGCATGCAAAATTTCTAGTTATAGTGACATAAAATGTGATCAGCCTGGTCCATGGCATGTGACCAAAAGGTGATGTGGCCTCCAGAGCCTGAAAGCTGTGTAACGCAGTAGTGACACATCCACAACCTCAGTGTTTCCCCTGTCCCTCTCCTTGCATTGACCACCTCAGCTTTTGTCCTGAGAGCTAGAGACCTTGTCTCTAACCCTAGTGGAGTCTTTGACCTGCTACATACTTCATGAAATAGTTGATCTCCAATCTGCTTTTCTCCTCTGAAATGTGAGAGGATTCCACTACGTAGCTAAAATGAGTTATATGCACAGCTTTAAATTAAGCAGAAAACTGTCCTGTGCATGTGTGCACAAAAAGCTCACCACTTGTCCCTGTACAGACCCACGTTGGGTCTGTTTTGGGGAACTAGGTATGAGTAGCACCATTCAGAAGTTCCGTGGCCGCACACATGCTCTCATCACCATCTTCTAAGTCCTCCTTCTAAAAAGTCCTAGATGAAATCTAGACCCATATCTTTCACCGTGCACTAACCCAGTGATGGTGAATCTTTTATAGACCGAGAGCCCAAACTGCAACCCAAAACCCACTTATTTATCGCAAAGTGTCAACACTGCAGTTAAACCTGAATCCTGAGGTTTTAGTTTAGAAAAAACAACTCTACATTAACATCTTTTGTCTTAAAAGAAAAACACAATAATATGCGCGCCATAGGTTTGCCACCACTGCACCAAACTAAAACAGAAACACTTAACCTGTCGGAGGATAAAATAGGTAAAATTCTTGAAGTCTTCGGCATAGGCACAGGAAATAGTACCAGGAATCAGCAAATGGGATCATATCAAATTAAAAAGCTCCTGCACAGCAAAAGAAACAACCAACAGAATAAAAAGACAAAGTTCACAATGAGAAAAAATTTTGCCAGCTACTCCTCCAACAGAGAACTAATATCTAGAATATGTAAAGAACTCAAAAAATTAGATCCCCCCAAAATAAGAGACTCAATCAAAAAATTGGACAAAGGAAATGAATAGGCACTTCACGAAGTACAAATAGCCAATAAGTAATGAAGAAATTCTCAACATCGCTGGCCATTAGAGAAATGAAAATTAAAACAACACTGGGATTCCACCTTGCTCCAGAAAGAATAGCAACGTCAAGAAATCAAATAATAAAAAATGCTGGAGAGGCTGCAGGGAAAAAAAAAGAGATGCACCTTGAGACCATAATGTTCAGTGAAATAAATCCGACACACAAACTTAAACATCACATGGTTTCACTTATATGAGAAACCCAATTATAAAGAAGGAGCAAAATAAAAGACAGATAGTAGAAAGTAGGGAGATAGATGTTTCTTGAATGGGAATGGGCTCAGGAGATGGAAGGAGGGGAGAGAAAATGAATGAAAAAAGGAATGAAGATTTGTCATGTACACGTACCAATTCCACACAAGGAGTATAAACATTACACACTAAACAAAGAAAGCCCTGGTGTCTCATAGGCCTTAAAAAAACAGAGGTATGAGCCCCTGATTGCTGCCCCAAATCTAATGGCTTCATTCCTACCAACAGACCAGTAGAACTGGAAATGTCTTCCTCGTTTCCTTCTCAAAGTTCTTGTTCTATGGGAGCGCTACAGTATTTCCCACCAGTTCTGGCTGCCTAGTTGTCCTGAGGGGTTAGGGAAAGTTTGTGTTTATTAGGAATTTTGAGTTTAGAACAAAATCTTTCTGGAGAATAATCATTCAGTTACCCAATCCAGATTGGTGAAATTGTGTGTCCTGGTAGATTTGAGTTTAGGCTGGTCCACAGACCTCAAATCTCTCACCCTAAGTACTTTCCTCTCTGATTACATGTCCTTCTATTGCAACTGTGGGTTAATATAAACAAGGTGACTTATGCAAGATTTTAATCAACAAACAAATAATCTTTCACGTCCCAGTGGGTAGAACCCTAAATCTGCAAATCATGGGTAGGTAACTTCCTTCTCATTTCCTTCGGATATGAGTTTCATTTCCCAACCATTTGGCCAGGTAGTTTCTTAGCCTAGAACCCGAGTAGCCCTGTTTACCCAAAATGAAAGTAGCTAGGAGTGCTAGGAGGCCATCTCTGTGTAAGTAGATAGTCTTTTCCTAATCTATCCCAGGCTCTAGGACTTTTGTTTCCCCAGTGCCAGCTAGACAACCACGGGAAGAGACACTTTCCTAGAAACAAATACCTTTTCTTCTCTGCAGCCCAGCATACACCAAGAGCACTGTCCTTCTACTCATGTCGACTCACCCTCACCCACATCTTGGCAAATCTGCTATTTGATCATATCACATAATTTTATAAGGAAAGAGCTGAATATCAGAGCTGCCGTTTTCTGTTCTAAATGACCCCACACAACCAGTGGGCCTTCTGATTTTCACTGGAAATTAACCCAGGGAAACTTAGGCAAGCACATGGGGGAGAATCCATTTTGGGCTTTTCCCTCTTTTCTAAAGAATTGCTTACAAATTGTTGGGAGGCTAGCCTGAGAGTTTCTGCTTTCTAAAAAACATCCAGGCTACTAAAATATTCACAGATTGCCAGATGGTATAACAGCAGCTCGTTGCAGAGAATCTGAGCTTCTGAGTGAACAAAGGGGACACATACTCATGGGGACGAGTGGCAACATCAGCAAAGGCCTTGGAGTGGTGTAGGTGTGTTGGGGGAAGGGAGGTGAGATACGGAGAGGCAAGAGAATGGAGTTTTCACCTCCAGTGGCTGATACTGAAGTCCTGGGCAGAGAAACTCATTTTGTTTCCAGTGCTGGGGATTGAGTCTGGGGAGTGCTGAACTATACCCTCAGCCTTTTCTAATTTTTTTTTTAAACAGGGTCTCACTGAGTTGCCCAAGCTGGACCTGAACTTGTGATCCTCCTGCCTCAGCCTGCTGGGTAGGTGGGATTACAGGCTTGTACCACCATACCTAGCTGAAAAACTGACTCTCTAATAGTTCCCCCTACTCCCTTTTCCCCACTTTCCAATCCACCCTCAAGGTTATCCCTTCAAAATGTTCATCTGAGCATGAAATTGCATCAGTCAACATTCTTTCTGTCTTCCGTCATCAAGAAAATAATGCCAAGCTACGTTTGTGGGCTCCCAAAATCTGGTCCCAAATAATCCTTCTCTCCTCTCCTCCTGTTTCCCTTCACATGCATCCATGTACCTCTAAAATGCAAGCAGATTCTTTCTTTTGTCAATGCCTTTTCCTGTACCCCTTCCTCCTACCATGCCTTTCAGCCCCAACTGTGCATGTCCAAGTGATGACCTTCACCCTACCCACCCATGCTCAGGTAGACACCACTCCATCCTCAGATCTAGAAATGTCACCTTGGCCTCTTTTGGAGCACTACAGAGTGCACTACATTCTGTAATGTATCATGCTATGTCTGAACATCCTCTGTTTCTCCACCTTAAGTATAATCTCCTAACAGGAACCTTTTATACCTGGTCAGTCTTATCATCCCTAACAGCACCTTGAAAATCCATGACCTAATAGGCCCTCGATACATAGCTCATTCCCTTTACAACCCTAGGTATTTGTTTTTGCCATTCCGTTCTGTGCCTGTCACCGAGGGTGAGACTGCTAAGCAGGTGTCAAATGCATTACAGGCGGGTTTCTATATGAACTGGCAAAGGGCTTAGTTGCCCAAACTCATCAATGCTTCACAGCCAGGGATTAATCTAACAGCTAATTTACTGAGTGTCTATAATATCCCAGCCACTACGTGGACATAGCAGGAGATACAGAATAATAGTTACTACAGCTGTTTTAAAAACATTTATTCTACTGTGAACTATGTGGACACCTTCCATACATTAATATATTTAGTATAATAACTCAAGGGGAGAGGCAGTTTATTAACACCACCGTGTAGCTCAATTATTACAGTCTAGACTTAGATGATGTACAGTGTCTGATATCTAAAAATTATAGCTTGGTATGTAAGGCAAATTCAAATAGGAACAAAAGATAGTGATATTCATCTATCCAAACAAGCACAGCCGTATGTGATTCACATCAAGTGAGAAGACTGTGGCTCCAAATTGATATCTTTGAAGAGGCAGAATCTGAAGTATGTCTAGAAAAAGGGGTAAGTTTTTTTGTTATTTTGTTTTTGTTGCTGTTTGCAGTGCTGGGGATCAAACCAAAGGGCCTCGAACCTGCTAGGCACATGCTCTAACCCTGAGCTACATCTCCAGCCCAAGGGATAAGATTTATATTGGCAGAGAGCTTGAGTTGGATGTTCCACTAGAAATTATGTAGATAAAGGGAAAAAAGAAGAAATACTCAAGATGGACCAGGGGATTCATGGAGAAAGAAGTGATGGGTCTAGAGAGTTAGGGACCGATCGCCCGCTTACCTTCCAAGTGCTTTTCAGAGAGTAAGCGTATGTTTACTTGTGTGATTACTTAAGCTGTATACTCCACGACAGCAGAGACCATGCCTGTGGTATTCCCTACTGATCCTCTCACTGCCAGGAATTCACAAACATTTGCTTAATACCTGAACACACAGGAATGACAAAGTGAATAAACGACTCAATGAATGAATCCACTCATAGACGACTAAGCTAGTTGATGTTAAACCCGAAGGTTCCACGAGTCTAGCGAGACTGGTCACCAAGTGGAAAAAGTATAATTCTTAAAAATTAACCCAGGGCCAGGTTGTAGTTCAGTAGTAGAGCACTTGCAGGTATGAGGCTCTGGCTTTGAACCCCTGCATTGACAAAAACCAAAATAATCCGGCCACAGAAGTAAGTATCATAACTGCAATGCCACCTAGTAAATCGGGCACAGGAAAGTCATTTTGTTGAAGGGAATTTTGTTTGTTTGTTTGTTTTAACTTTTTTCTTTTGGGGGAGGGGGGTACCAGGGATTGAACTTGGGTCCTTGCCCTTTCGAGGCAGGCAGCAGAGCCACTGAGCTAAATCCCCAGCCCTGTTTGTTTTAACTTTTGGCCCAGGCTGCCATCCAGTGAAACTCTACAACACGCAGGGACATCTTTTTCTAGACTGGGAGAACCAGTCCTTTCTGCCACCTGTATTTCTCTGAAATAGCCAAGAAATTAGCAAAGGTTTTGCTACTGAACAAAAGAAGGAGGACACAAAAGAATAAAGCATTCGCATTGGATAAATAATATGTGTTTTTAGCAAGAAAATCTAAACCCTCCCTGAGGGAATAGAATTGTCACACACACACACACACACACACACACACACACCCAGCCCAGGGCCAGGCTTTTTTAGCCTCATCACAAAACTGGGTTCCCACACCCTGGAGATGGGAGGTCTGCAGAGAAAAAGCACAGATATTAATAGGTATAAATTATTGATGAGCCAGTGTGATGAATTAGCATGCCTGACACCCAAATCTTGGCCTGCAGCTAGGATCAGAGACATTAGAGCTGGAAGGTAAAGTTCCCCATTAATCCAGGGCACTTCATTTTACAGATAGGGAAACTGAGGCTCAGAAAGGTGGCTCATGATTTCCACAACATCAGACAGCTTGTTAGTGAGTGGTCAGGGGTCTTTCTATACTCTGCTACCCACCCCTCGGTCACACTGCAGACGGAGGTTCTGCCAAGCCTGTCACTCAGTACCACCTGACTGATAGAATCTTGGAGTTAAAAGCATCTCACTACTTCTGAGAACAGATCCCTCTCTGCTGGCTGGAGCAGGGCTCCGTACAGTTCCTGCTCACTGTGCCTTTCCACCTTTATGTTCTGTATTCTGGAAAGAAAGCTTTTCCTTCTACTATACCAAAACCTTTCTGTATCTTCTACCCATCGACCACATTCCAGTTTCAGCACGAAACTGGCTATGTGATCTTGGCAGAGTTACCTAACTCCTAAAGACTGATGTGTTTCCCTTCCAGAAAACTGAGATTTTGTCAACTATTGAAGATTAAGAAGGTTGTGTGATTAGCACAAATGGCTTAGCACAATGCCTAGCACACAATAAGTACCAATTAAATGTTAGATAAGTGCGCATTATTGTAGGGGCATCACTACTGATCTATCTGGCTTGACCATGTCTGGGAAAAGCGAACATGAGGCTGCAGCTTGAAACCAGCCTCAGAGGCCCAGACTGCAGGGACAGAAGTCTCACCTAGAGCTCAGTTCCAGCTACTCCCAAATACCATTTCTGTGACAAAAGGGACAGTGGGTTAAAAGCAGACTCTACACCACAAATAAAGCCTAATAATGCCAGGCACGGTGGCACATGCCTGCTGTTTAGGAGGTTGAGCTACTCAGGAGGTTGAGGCAGGAGAATCATAAGCTCAGGGCCAACTGAGCGACCTAGCAAGACCCTGTCACAAAACATGAATAAAAGGACCAGGGATTTAGCTCAGTGGTTTCGCTGCCTGCTGCGCAAGCACAAGTGCAAGGACCCGAGTTGGATCCCCGGTACCAAAAAAATATATATGAATAAAAGAAAAAGTGAATAAGACAGGGGTGTGGCTCAGCCCTATAACCTCTAGCACCGCAAAGAAAGGAGGAAAGAAAGGCAGGAGGGGGGAGGGAGGAAGAGAGGAAAAGGAGAAAGGAAAGAAAGAAAGGAAGGAAGAAGGCCAGGGATTTAGCTCAGTGGTTCCACTGGCTGCCTTGCAAGCGCAAGGTCCCAAGTTCCATCCCTGGTACCAAAAAAAAAAGGAAGGAAGGGAAGGAAATTCATTATGTAAATGAACAGAAAGAAAAACTCCAAGTATTAGGCTGTCAATGTGGCTCAGCGGTAGAGGACTTGCCTAGTGTGTGTGAGACTCTGAGTTCAAACTCCCAGTACCAAAAACAATACAACAACAAAACATTTCCCAATGTCCAGGGTTGATGTGCTATTCTCAAGCACACATGACAGGAATGCAAAAGCTTTACTCATTCACATTTATTCTCTAAAAGTTCTCAGGCCACAAACAGCATCTGACTAGAGTTAAGTAATTCTGTACACTCAAGAGAGAGGAAAAACAAGAATGAGCCAGAGGAAAGAGGATCCAAATATGTGCTTGGAAGGAACAAGGTAGTCATGAGGTGAAGAGAAGCAGGTATGAAAGGGCCTAAGAGAATCCTAGACCACAGCTGACAGGAATAAGGAAGGAGGCCCACCAAGATGGCAGCTGGAGACAGCTTCATGGGAAAAAAAAAAAACAAAAAAGAATCACACTCATTAGGGTGGCTACTATCAAAAAATAAATTAATGACAGAAAATTACAAGTGTTGGCAAAGATGTAGAAAAACTGGAACTCTTGTTTGTGCACTGCTGATGGAAATGTAAAATGCTATGGAAAGTAGCCTGATGGTTCCTTGAAAACTTGAAAATCAAATTATCATATGGTCCAACAATTCTACTTCTGGGTAGACCCCTCCAAAAAAATAATTGAAGGTAGGGACTTGAACAGTTATTTTTACACCCATGTTCATAGCAGCATCATTTCCAATAGACAAAAGGTCAAAGTAAGCAAAATGTCCATTTCCAGACGAAGGGATAAACAAAATGTGCTCTATGCGTAGCATGAAGTTACTCAATAGAAAAGGAAGGAAATTCTGACAAATATTATGCCATGCAGACAGCTTAAGGATATTACACTAAGTGAAATGAACCAGTCACAGGGAACCAAGTGTGCATAACTCCACATACAGGCAGTTCTCAGAGACAGAAAACAGAAGGGTGGGTACTGGGAGTGGGAGAGGACGGAATGGGAGCTGAATGATGGGAACAGAATTTTCAGTTTTGCACTAGAGTTCTATAATGGGCGGTAGTGTTGGCGACACAATAACGCAAATGTATTTAACACAATGGAACTGTAAACTTTACAGTGGTTAAGAGGGTAAACTCTCTGTTATGCATATTTTACCACAATTTCAAAAACAATTTGTTTCAAAAAGGAGATAATGTCAGCAAAATGCCTCCTGGGCAATTAAACCACCGATATGTTTGAGTGAGTCTTTTGAATAAAGGTCATTCTGTTGATCATCAAACTTCTTGAAAAGGAAAATAAAAACAAATCAACACTTAAAATGGTCCTCCTGGGAAAAGAGCTCAGAAATATGTGCAACCGGGCCTGGCGTTTAGCTCAGTGGTTCCGGTGCCTGCCTTGAAAGCGCAAGGTCCCTAGTTCGATCCCCGGTACAAAAAAAAAAAAAAAAAAAGGAATATGTGAGACCAATGTCCCAAGACAAAAGACTGGATTAGCACAGGAGAAATAGACTGGACCTTCCCTTTTAATAATAATAATAATAATAATAATAATAAATACCTTCCCTTCCCAGGATGCACCTGTCCAGGGCATCCCACAATGACTCAAAAGGAAACCTTGCCCTCTGCATCCAGCTGACTTTTATGGAGATTTTGCAAAGACAGGAACAATACAGACCCTTCTTCCTTCTCCCACCAGTGAGACTGTCCCTAAAGTCCCCTTTTGTGGGGCCACCAGGTTATCCTGAGCCCCAGAGAATCAATGACAGAAGAAGCCACCAGACAAAGAAGAGCACGGAAGAGACTTCAGTCTAGGACAAGTAAGGCTCAGCTACAGCTTCCCTCTGAACCATAACTGCAAATCGCTTTGTGCCTTTTATTTTTATTTACCATTCAGATTTTCATAGATAAGTCTGTGCAGACCACAGTAAGGATTATGTTTCATTGTTTTGTTTTGTTATGTTATGCTTTGTTATTTTTTCCAAGGGGAGACTGGATTTTCACACACAGGGGAAGGCTCTGCTGCTGGCGACCTGGCGACCTCAGATACAGCAGCAAGTCCTGCCAGATTGTGTGTTGGCCTGAGTTTTTGGAGAGGCCCAAGCATCCACAAAATAGTGCTGAAAAGACTACTAAAAATTAAAAAATAAATCCCAGTTTCTAAAGAGATCAAGACAGGTAGTAATTTGTCAGAGGGGAACACCTCCCAGTTGGGGGCTGTTTTGGAAAACTGAAAACTAAAGTCCCTCATGGGACTTTTAGCCACAAGGTAGGAAAAGCTACTTTTCATATTTCAAGCTACCTATTGAAAACCAAGCAGGTGCCAAGACCTGGTCACACAGGCGCATCGAAAAGCCGAGTTGTTCGGGTGGAAAGTCTCATGTGTAAGTGGCGAGACTGGCTGTCTCTCATTGATCACAAGCTCTGGTTGGCCATTCATGGTGTTGATGGCACATAGGAGATAAAAATAAAAACTTTCCCTTCCCGTTGTTATATATCTTTGATTCATAAAAAGAATTGGTGCTGCATTAATACTTATTCAGAGCAGTTTGGAGGGCACACTGTCTTGGAAGACCTGAGTTCACCAGGCCAGAATGAAAAGGGTACCCTGAGCTTCCCCTCCCCTCCACAAATGTGCACAATTCCAAGGGAACAAGCAGGCTCCCTCGAGCCAGAGGGGACCGTGGCTGCTATGTGAGGACAGTCAACAAGACACGGTGTAAATTAACTGCACCTGGTGAGGCTGGGGAAGAAGGGGAGGAGATAATTATTCAGCACTACAGGAACAAGGACAAAGAAGAGTTCTGTATGTACTCTGAGGAAATCTGAAATCGACTACTTTGTGCCCATTCGGTGCTCCGTGAGGGAACGCAGCATTTCCAAACTGGCAGATGTGGACCCATAGCTCAACCACACCCTGGAATGGTACACGGCAGCCTCCCACCTCCAACACATGGCAGCCACACTCCACACCCTCCTGCTTTTGAAAATGAAGGCAAGAAGGCTCAGGTATGCCCAAGGGATATTCAGGAGCAAAACAACATGTTTTGGGTGAAAAAACTGTATCTTCAACCATAAGCCCCACAACACGTAAAATGAACATAGTAAAACAGATTCTTTTAAAACCTGACACCCGTCAATTCGAGGTCCCCTTTGGCATGTATGTTTCCATTCCACATGTACCGTCTCAGAAGTTACACATATTTCATGTGATGTAGAAATATCTCAGAGCTGTTTTCGTGAGCATAAGACAGTAAAAATAAATGCTACGCTTACATAAAACCCCATTATAGGTAGTTAAGATACAATTTCTACCTTCTAAGAAGAATTTAAGGCATTCTAGCACAAACTATAAAGGCACTGAATATGAAAATCTTTTCTCCCCATATATGCAAAGAGACTACTTTCATTGGTGCCTGTAACGTGTGTTGCCAAGGAGAGAACACAAGCATGTTTGCCTTTAGCAGAGGATGTAGACTGCATGTAGTCCTTTAAAGTAAGAACTGCTGACCAGGGATTTAGCTCAGTGGTTTCGCCGCCTGCTGAGCAAGTGCAAGGACCCGAGTTCGATCCCCGGTACAAAAATAAAGAAAGAAAGAAAGTACAAACTGTTGCTCAGGACTTTGCTTGTAACATGTAGTGTATAGGTTAGCACTTAGAGGTTTGCAAACACTTCTAAAGCTGGTTTATGGGGTATTTATTACAAGAAAAGATGGAACAGTCATGAGGTTAGGGAACCTTCCCGAAAGAGGAGCAAAAGTGAGTGGAAAAGACCAGATAAACATCAGCGAGCTCAGCCTGTGCCCTGGAAAGGACTGGACCTGCATCTGTGTTGTTTTCCTGCTCCCTAGTGGATTCCTAGGGCATCCTGGGATGTAGGGAAGTGATGCAGTCAGCTGACCCAGCTCACAGGACAGAGAGCATGCTAGAAGGAGGACGCTGTGGCCGAGAAAGGAGCGTGCACCTAGCAGTAAAGGCAACTGTGTTCTGGTGCCAGCTCTGCCCTACTAGCTTGAAAGTCATGTCAGCACTCTGGGTTCAGTGCTGCCATCCATAAAATGAGGAAGATGAATGACCCCAAAGAGTCCTTACAACTCTGTACTGGTCTGCACTTTCAGAAATTCCAGAGAAATCCCAAACAGCTCCATAAAATGGCAAAGGCATCATACCCAGCTGGCAAGTGTTTTCCACTTGCCTGTTGTCCTCCTCAGGCATCTCAGAGAACATTCAGCTATGGCCACTACCGTAGCCCAAGTCCCAGTAGAAGGTGGCCTCCTCCATGCATGGCTACACCACCGGAGAACAGAGATGCTGAGCATTTTGTCCAAGGTCAGAAGCTGGGACAGGATCAGAATTCCAGCCTCCTTGATTTCTACAGCTATGCTATACTTTCCACGAGGAAACCAAGCTGGCTTTCTGGGAAGAATGCCAGAGGTTCCATTCTCCCAACTGAGAATTCATTGGAATATTGTAATAACAACTTTGGAGACTGTGGTCTCTCCAATCCATTTCAGGACCTGGCTAGAAACATGAAAACCCTAAGAAAGAAGCAATGGGGAATTATTCCGTTTTTTAACGAAAGAGAAAAAATTAGGGGTGGGAATATGGGGTTTCTTAAAAATTACATGATTGCTGGAAGTTAATTTGGTATTTCTTGGTTGGTTTGTAAGTTCTGTTTCCAATCACAAAAACAGATAGCTGAGGATGCCTAAATCACATTTCAGTGAATTAGCATCTTGTCCCCAAGAATCTTTCCCACTCTGAATGCACCATGGAACCCAGAATGTGTTATGTGGTAGACATATGTGGTAGATAGAAATCTCCCTCAATGCAAGAGAGATCTTGTTATAAGCCCCTGTGCTGGAATCCAAACTGACGGGCTCCAAACTCAACTGCAATCAGTGAGCATGGTAGAAAGAACACCGAACTTGGGGTCACTGCTCTTCTTGAGGTGACTGAAGCCCGTACCTGGCATTCAGGAGACAAAGCAAGCAGTCTTCACCCTGCTCTATTGCACGCACTCCTCATCAGGCTGAAGTTAGTGTGCACCTAGAAAAGAACCTGTCCTTCCCACAGAGGCGGGTTCTGACAGGCAGATTCTGACTTCTTCCAAGAGTGTCCAACTGCACAAGGAAGCCCCTGCTGGAACCCTTACCCCCTTGAGAAAGCATGAAACCAACCTTTCCAAGCAGCGCAAGGGCCAGGACTCATCAGTGAGTCTCACAAAGGAAAGAAACCAAAACTAATCTAAAAATCACATCTTCCCCTACCTGTCAATGATAACAGGGTCCGAAGGCGTCTCATTTCGGTTTCCACAGCTTTTCTTTTCACAACATCGACTGTAGATTGGGAGAGAATCGAAAGAGGAAAGAGTTTTTTAAAAAGTTACATAAAACAATGAGCATACAGTGTAAGAATATTCACCAAAAATAAAAAAATAAGTCTAAGATAGCCTCCCAGCTATAAGCTTCTTGAGGGCAAAATTTGTGACCATATTTCATTTTTAAGAAAGGATCCTGAAGCCAAAATACATTTATTCAAATTCTCACTCTATAACTTACAACCTGGTTAATCTTCCACAAATCACAACTTTCCCAAGAGCCATACTCATAACCAAAACATGGGTGATTGGATTTTAAGAGCTATAAGATCACTTCCAGACTGGTGTTCAATGACTTTATGATTGTATACTCTTTAATATCTACAAGGTCACTTCCAAGCCAGGGCTTAACAATTTTATGATTGTATATTTTAGGTCTTCACATCCCAGTAAATATTTGAAAAGAGAAGAGGAAGGAAGGTATATAAAGTAGACCACAAGTAGCTGTCTGCATTGTTATAAACCTTATTTACTTAACATCTTTCTCTGGAGAACTTGGTGTCCTTTATAAACATTTATTCACTCACTCATTTCCATCATTTCCCAAAGATGAAGGAAGAAGACCAGAACTTTAAAACAGGAAGAAAATGAGGCAGGGAGCTGGTGAGTGACACTGCCAATGACTTTCACCAAGTTTAGAACAGAAATGAGACTTGACTACACCAAAGTCCCAATCCTAAAGATTTTTGCTTCCCAAGACTCCCTGCCTCCAAAGTGCTGGCTACCTGATAGACAGACAGACAGACAGACAGCTGGGTGCCAGCACTGGAGGGGCTGGCAGAGAGAAGTGGTCAGAGGAGCCTTCAGACAAAATGCAACAGAAAGAATCACTCAAAAGGATCTGAGAGAGAGCAAAACACCCCAAAGCAAAGGTGTCTGTTTAAAATACGAGGACAAACGTGAGAAAAGCAAAGAGAGTTTGGGGATTATCTCCCCACGCAAACAACAACATGTCACCCAAACGCTGCTTGTCAGGCCACAGACTTCAGAATCCCTCCCTGCTTGCTTCAAACACATTGTTCACCATCACCTTTTCATTCGGGATGTGTCCTTGACACAGCTTATGAGAAAAACATGCTCATCGCTGCCAGGTGAAGATGTCTAGTAGGTATTCACAGTAACCAAACTGTACTTGAGAGCTCTTTCCTGGGATGGTTTCTCTACAGCCAGAATTGGGGCCATGCCTTAGGGAAAAAATGCTGAACTGAGAGTCGAGGTTCTGGCATCCAACTCGTCACTGACCAGCTGCGTGAGTTTAGTCAAATCTCTTTAACCCCTCTGAGCTTTGCCTGGCTGATACATAAAATGAAAGTGCTGGATCAGTGTTCTCTAGAGACCCTTCTTGGTTTAAGTTTAAGAGGCTATGGGAGTCCTTAAGCACCTACTGAAAATGATGGAAAAGGGAGAAGCCATAGGGCAGCAGGAACCCAAAAGCTTTCCCTGGCCCAGCTATAGATTTGCTCTGTGGCTCTCTGTGGTCCTCTCTGATCGTCCATGGAATTAAAAATATATGAACAAATTAATATTGTAAAACTTTTAAATCCCACCTCTCTCAGGCAGGGATTATGGATTAGTCAGCGAACAGTTCTACCATCCTCAGGAAGTGAAATGCACTTGAGGGATGCCAAAACATTTTCATCAGATGGGCACGATGAGGTTCTAAGAAATTTAATCAAAAGAGTAGAAAGTAAAGAAAAATTGTCTCGACTTTCCTAAATACCAGAGTTTGCCACTGGGACTTTCTGAAATAATATTTGGCCTTTGAAATTATGTTAGGTCTTAACTTTTAAAATTTCAACCTATCCCAAGATTAACACCAATAAAAATGCTGGCCAGCTGCACACCGGCCTCCCAAAGCCCTCATCTCTCCTGACTCCCTACCCCCATCCATTTCCGGTTCCCACCTCTCCTATTTCTGGAGGATTGCTTTATGTCAACACAATGCCTCAGCAGTACAGGCAAACCACTTTTCTTAGCAGCACAATTTCAAAAGGGCCATACATGCCAGTGACCTAAAGACCTTGAAGCCAGACTCTCCTTTGACATCACCAACTGGTCAACCTAAACCCAACTCTGTGTGCAATGCCAGGTACCATTTCCTGACGAGAGCACACACTGTCAGAATGTGCCAGTCTGTTTGGTTTAGGGAGCAGCGCTTCAGAGGAGGCCGAATAAGTTTGCAAAATTGCTCAGCTGAATTCAGCTGCTTTCCATGGGGATTTCCTCTGGAGGAAAAGAAAAACAGATAAAAATGTATACTTGTTGCCAGTGGAATACAATGTGGAGAATCAACTCAGGGAAAGAAACAATATGCAAAGGAAAATCCAGAGAAACTTTAGGGCCCAAGCTTCTTTTTTCCAACAGTAACAAATTCAAATATAATCTCTAATATTAATATCCATTAGAGAAAAGATAGACAGACACTTACTTGGCTATTGAACTATACAAGCAGAAGTATAAAAATAATAGGACTTAGTTATATTTGTCCTAGTTGAGTCCTTAAATGTTTTCAGAATCTCTAAGTTAGCCAAAGCAAATTCTTTCTTTGCTTTTTAAAAAAAATTCTCATTAATATGTTCTGGTTGTTCTTTATTTTGTATCTGAAATGAGGCTTGGTCCTCATGGCAGCATTATTATTTTTTTATTAATTTCTTTTATTGGTACATTGTAGGTATACAACACAACCAGAGGAAAGTGGAGAGGACCCAAGAAAATGTCGACAGTTGACCCTAAGGGACCGGGCCTTGAATTGCTC
Organism: Heterocephalus glaber; assembly: GCF_000247695.1. The sequence goes on from NW_004624758.1 coordinate 20,981,605, forward strand.
AGATGACAAACCCAATGTCACCTTCCCTTTGCTCTAAACACAAAGCCTGTATGACCAACATCAAGTTCAGCTACTTTAGTTCAAAGGCTCTTAAAAGAGTTCTTTCCCAACAGGCAAATCTCAAAGTTTGAAGTTCCAGCAAAGTTTCTTTTTAAAGCTGGCAATCACTGCAAAGTGGGGAAAAGAAAAAATAAATACACAAATAAATAGAGAAAAGGAAACTGAATTTGGAGATGGGGGAGACTGTTCTAACTACCCTGGAGGGTCCGGTGCTCCTCTTTGCTAATGAATGAAAATGTGTGTCTCTGGCTGGCTTGGTTGGCTTCTTTTACTCCAGGACTTATTTGGAGAACCTTCTACTTGAAACACTCTCAGTTTGCTCACAGGCCTCTTAGCCTCCCTATCTCCACACGGTGTCTTTGAAAAGAGAAAGAGAAAGAATAAGACAAGTTGGGGTGCCAGGTGTCGGGGAATAGGAGAGATGTTATCACAGTCCTGCACCCTACCTGCATTTTTCAGGAACAGCAAAAAGAGAGAGATAAAAAATGGCTGAGGAATAAGAAACGAATAATAATAAAAGTCCCAGCCTTAGACACAGGGTGTCCAGTCAGCTGAACTCTGGCTCAAGATAAGCTAATGTGTCCCTTTCCCCCTCCAAAATCGTTTTTAAAATTCAGCCCTCAACTTTCAAAAATCTGTCTCTAATTTCAAACTCAAATAAGCGCACAGCATGGTGGCTTTTGTTTTGTTTTCTTCTCCCCAACTCCTCCCTGCGATTGCATAACAAAAGTGTCTAAATTCACACCATCTGGCCGATAAAGACGCTGGCCCCACTGCCCGGCTGGCCCATCTGATTAGGGCCCTGTCTAGCCTGCGCCTTGTGGCGAAAGTCACAGCTGTGGGGTTTGCTCGAGCTCAATACAACTCTGTTATTAGCCAGCTGTAGGCCTTGAGACGACTTCTGTTCAAATTATAATATCTTTTAACCCTCTGAGCATTAAGGGCACAGGGGTGGCTGGCAGCAACATAACAACTAGATTTCTCCTTGCTAATAATTGGCAAAATGAACTAAAGCGGGACGAGAAGGGCAGAGACGACTGAGAGAGAAAGGAAAGTTATTCCTAAAGAGATTGATTTTGTCCTTTTGCTTTGCCCCCCCCCAAAGCTAAACATCAATTTGTGAGCCTTTGATCAAAGATGATAGGACAAAAAAACCAATCCAGGAAGTGCCCAGGTGAGCCGGATAACACCGCAAAGGACAGTGAGGGCGGGCAGGGCTCTTTGAGAGACAGGACCTCTGCCTCACCCATCACCACTGCTGTAACCAGCTCTCCAACTGTGGGAGAAGGAACTTTTCCTTCCTGGAGAACCAACGTGCTCTGACAGATTGAATGAGAACTTCCCTTTCAGATGCAGCCAATATCTACCTCTACCCGCCTCATATCTCTCTCTCTCTCTCTCTCTCTCTCTCTCCTCTCTCTCTCTCTCTCTTTCTGTCTCGTGCACGAGCGCGCGCGCGCGCGCACACACACACACACACACACTGCAGACACTACCCATCCAATGGATCATTTATTTACCTCTACTTAATATTTGTTTTCAATTCTAGTTTGGGAGAAAGTAACAGAGCATCTTCCTAGATCTCCAATGCAGAGAAGTTACAGTACATTAAATTTTTATATTGTGTTGCTAATGCAGACTAAACTAGAGGCTTTAAAAATTGATGCTGCTACTTAAACAGCATAAATGAGAAGGATTTGATTGGGCTTAAAAATAAAAATGTCAGCCTTACGATAGCTGGATGGCGTTCGAGGATTATTTGAAGTGATGGGTGTAATCATTAGACAATGAGCAAAGTTAGGGGTTCAGTTCCTTCTCAGTTTCTTAACTTAGCTATCTCTCCAAACAAAGACTTCAAAATGAAGACAGGAATTAAAAAGCTCCCTTTGATGACCGAACCAAATAAAAGCATTCTGTTTAGTCTAGGTACTATACACAGGTGTGTATTTGAATTGTATTTCCTTCCTAAACAAATCTATCAAGGGTTCAGGAATAATAGGTCTACTCCCCACCTCCAGATCTTCTTACTTTACCTCCCTACCTCTCATCAAGCTTCTAGGCAAGAAAGACAGCCTCCCCCAGCAAAAGCCACTGGCAGAGTTTTACTTTGCATTTGGCAAGTTTGCTTTGCTAATACTTGGTCAAAACCAAAACCAAAACCAACGTGTCTGGGTGTTGTGATTTCTTCTTCACTGGGCTGATGAGGGAGATAGGGCTTCAGGGATCTGACCATAAATAAAATAGTCCCTTCTAAGTCATGGCCTGCAACTGCCCAAAATTAGCAACTTCTGGGGGTTGGGAAACATGGAAGCAAAAGCAGAGTAAGAAAGAATTGAGGTTTTCCTTGCAATCGGGTGTGTGTGTGTGTGTGTGTGTGTGTGTGTGTGTGTGTGTGAAAGAAATACATTCATAGAATAGGCATTTAAATTTTTATAGTGAATTAGCCATGCTCTGTCCAGAGTTTGTTTTGTATCTCTTCTCATTTTTGGTAGGACCTCAACACCCAACATACTTCACATACTAGACACTCAAAAAAAATTTGTTCAAAGAATACGTGTGTGGATGAATTTCTCCTAATTTATTTTCTTCCACTCACGCAGAAGAAAAAGGGCGAAACACAGGGACTCAGAATGGATCCCTGTCTGAAGGCAGACAGGAGAGGGGCAGCCCTGGAATCCAGCTGCTGCCTTAGACCCGGACCAGGGGAAGCGGGCATCCCTCACCCACCCATCCACTGGCAGCACCAGGGGTGATCTTCCCACAGGGGGCTTCCTTCTGACCTAAGAGGCACCCTGACTTGAAATTTTAGAAGTGGCTTCCGCAGAAGGAAAGAAATGCCCCGGGTCCGTGACAGGTGCCTAGGAGGAGGGGCTGCCCAGGAAATAGGCCGTTCAGTTGGGGTCCCTCCCAGGACTGCGCTGTTTCCAAAGCTTGGACTCAGTAACTAACTCCACAAGTGGCCAGAACCCTAGGGCGGAAACCCAGCATTGCTGCAGATGCATTCAGGGCAAGTCCCGGGTCTCCAAGTGGAGGCCAAAGCCTTGGGCTGCCCGAGCTGCTGGTGGGCAGTGGGCACTCTCCCATTGGCCCTGAGAATTCCTGCCACTCCGGGAGGGCTTGGGGTGGGGCACGGGCCTTGATCTTCTGGGTTGAACCACTAGGTCTAAGGAACCGTCCTTAGAAGGGAGAAGAAGGGTTCTAGAGGATCTGCCGGGCGAATCCACCCAGGCGCCTCAGCTCCTGCAAGTCCATCCCGGACCTCGAGCGAGCCAGCCAGCGGGGCAGACGCACCTACCTGCCTGGCTTTCTGGCCGGTCCGGGGACAAGGTGGCTCTTACCTGCACATCACCTCGTGCGTCAGGAGAACTCGGCACATTTCTGGATTCTTATTCTGTCCCTCGTAAGCTATGGGCTGCGAATCGGGTGGGGGGGTGGAGATACGAAACGGGTGGGACACAAAGAGAGGACTTTAGAGGGGCAGAAGTCTTCATCCCCTTCTACCTTCTACCTCGCTGGGGTCCCCGTGCACTGAATCTGAGCGGCTGCCGGGTTAACTCGGCTGAAGCAGTAATAGGGAATTTGTCCTGGAGTTCTGAGCAAAACAGGAATGCTTGGGGGAGAGGGCCTGAATCTTCTCTTCATCCCTCGCCTGCGTGCTTCTGCCCCCAGCGGCTCCCCGAGCCACAATGACAGGAGACTGGGGGAGTAGGGGCATTTCCCCTCCAGAGTGGACAGAGTTGGGTGACGGGGGGAGGTGTGCGGTTCAGACCTAGGAAGCGAGCGGGGGAGGGAACCGCGGAAGAGCCAGGCTCACCTGCTTGGTGACCGAGTCAATCAGCCTGACGTAGAGGTCCTGCTCCGTGCGCACGCCTGCGGGAGAAGGGACAGGCAGGAGTCAGGGACTCGGGGCTCTCCCATGCCCTTGCCCGGCAGTGGGGGTGCCCAGGTGGAGCTGCCAGGTGGCAGAGACCCTCCTGGTCCCCAGCCCCAGCCCAACTTCCACAGCCGGGCTCCGGGGCAGTGCACGCCTGTGCCCCTCCAGGCTCACCATTGCTGTAGAGAAGCTGTAATTTGTAGTGGGTGCCATTGTTGGTCTTCTCATTGCCTTGTTCCTGGAAAGAGAAGGCATTGGGTTCCCTTGCTTTTCAGCCCCCCACCCCCGCCAAAAAATGAGGAAAACTGGAAACAGCGCTGGTCTCCCACGCCACCTCCCATTGCCTGGAACAACCCCCTGTGCCCATGGGCAGGAGGACAGAAGCATCTGGCCATCCGCCTCTGGCCACCTCGGGAATTCGCCATGACTCACAGCCAGTTGACCCCCTCCAAGCCTCTGTCTCTGTCCCTTAAAAACCTCACCAGAAGCACACAGCCCCCAGTGTGATAACCAGACACCTCACCAACGCGGACTTAGAGCAGGCCCTACCCAACCCATCTGGCTCTGCCATCTTCAGGAGGCCCCCAGGCGACTCCTGACAGAAGGGTGAAGGGACCTGTCATTTGGAAAGGCAGCATTGGACCCTAACAAGCCACCAGCTGGAGCGCCTAAGCCCAGAGCTCTGGAATCGAGTCCCAGATTCAAGAGGGAGCTTGGAAGTGGCCACTGTGAAACTCACACTGTAGCCCGGGACACTGAGGCCACGGGAGGGCCGAGACTTTCCTCTGGTCACATATAGTTTCGGATAGCTGTCCTTCATGCGAGGTCAAATCTAGACCCCAAATCAGGGCTTGAGTTCAAAGGAAGCGCAGCCTTAGGGAGACGAGCCCCAGAGAGAAGGCGCCTCGGGCAGGCGGGCCATGGCTGGGCAGAAATTCTCCCTAGGGCTGAGTCAAAGCCCACTCGGACCCGGCTGGCTGGCAAAAATAATAAAAACAACCCAGAGAAGAGCAGCAGCAGCCTTGGGTGAACTTTTAAACTCTGGTCGGAAGAGCCTTCGGGCCGCCTTCACTGTCTCCGCGCTGCGGAGGAGCCCAAGGCTGGGGCGCACAGCCCCAAGCGCTCCTGCAGCTCTGGGTTCGGGCCTGGGGCCGCGGGAGGAGGTGCGGGGAAATCGACTGATTTAGAGGCTGGGGTGAGGAGCCTCGATGTATCATCCCTGATGATGAGAGAGGGGAAGTGTCGCCGCGAGTGACAGATGGAATCTTCCTCGCTTTGCAAGGAGGGGTGACGGGGGGCGGGGGTGGGGAGGCAGGGCTACTCACTTTGTCGTTCTCCACGAAGTCCACGAAGGCCGTGCGCTCGATCTCCACCGGCTGCCCCTGCCTGTCGTAGAGCGCCAGGACGAAATGAAAGAAGTTGGATTTCCTCAAGTTAGAAGGAGGCTGCTTCTCAAAGTGGGCCCGGGACAGGGCGACCCCGCTGCGGAGCAAAACACAGGAGGGGCGCCCGGTGCGGGGAAAGAGAGAAAAGACACGGTGTTACTAACGTGCCCAAACACACCGCAGAAGGGCAAGGGTCAGTACCGGGTCCGGGTCTGGACCTTCTGGGCCTTTTATCACTTCCAATAAAGAAGCACAGAGTGCGCAGAGGAGGCGCTGTGGGGTCGAACGGCAGGGCCAAAGTCTGAGGCCAGTTCCCCGCCTTCGAGGGTCCCACTACGCGCCATTAGGGGAACCCAGGAGCCCGTGGCCAGCTGAGGTCCAGAGTGGTTCCTCCCCCTTTCCCGGCGGCAGCCCCAGCGCTCTCCTGGCGGCCCGGGCAGCTGCGTCAGAAGATGCAACTGGAGCGGGGCTCGTGTGAGGGCCTCGTCTGCATTGGCTGCGTCTCTGTCGGGCAACCTGTCTGGGGGACGCTGCCCGCCGCAGGCCGCGGGCGAGGGCCTGGAGCGGGGAGCGAAGCTCAGAGCACCCCCTCCGGGCAACCCGGGCCTCGCCCCTCTCCTTCCCTCGCTCTTCCGAAAAGCTGCACCCTGGTCAGCGGGACGGCGGGATCCCCAGGACCAGCCCTGGAGCCCGCAGGCCACTGCGGAGGATGCGATCTTGGGGACCTTCGCCCGCAGGGCTGCTTGGAGAAGCCAGTGTGTTCAGAGGCAGACAGCGTCCTCGCCAGAGACCCAGGCGACGCCCAGCCCCTCAAGCTGCGCTTCCTGCGGCGCCAGGCAAGGCGGCTGACCCGACACCGAGTCGGGGACCAAGAGGCGCCCCGGAGCCCCTGAGTGTCTGCTCCCCTCCCCGCCTACCTGCGGCGGCCAGTGCCATCGTGGCCACGGGTCACCTTCAACTGAAGGCCTGGGGCCCACAGACGGCGGGAGGGGTCGCCGCCCTCTCTCCAGAGCGCTTTCTCTCTTTCCAAGGGTGCGACATTGTGGCTAGAACCCCCGCTCAGGCCGCCTCATTTCATTTAACTTCAACAAACTATTTGGTCGTGGGCAGGGAGGACGGAGAAGCTGGCGACTCCAAGGAGCCCCGGAGAGCCAGTGCGCCGCAGAGCCGGCTGCTCCTTCTCCCTCCGCCTGCAGCCGCGCCGAATCCCGGCCGTGCGGTCCGCCGCGGAGACCCTGGCGCGACCCGCTGGGGAGGCGGGGTGCCGAGGTCCGGTGCCGAGGCGCTGCGACCGCTGCTTCCTCTCCTCCTCGGCGACGCCGGTTCGCTCTACCCGGGACCCCTGGCGCCGCGGCGTCCGTCCGGGAAGGGCTCCTCTCTGAGGCCTCCGGGGCCAATGGACAGGCGAGGGTCCAGCAAGGAGCTCGTGAGCTCAGGGCTGCTCTCTCGGACCCGGACGCGGAGGCCAAAATTCCAGCTCACAGGGGGAGTCGGAGGGACTGGAACGGCTTCGTGGAGCGGCACCTGGGACAAGGTTTAACCATCCCAGCACACGGGCCCTCGGAAACAAAGTCCACTTCGGGGCCGGGAGACCCGCGGGACCCTCGAGGCTGCGCTCCAGGCCCGTCCGGCGGCGGAGGGCTCCTTCCGTCTCTGCCCTCTCCGTTTCTCCTGGCCTTTCACGTCTTCTCTGCAGCCTCCGTGCGTCTGGGTCGGTCTGTCTGTCTGTCTGTCTCTCTCTCTCTCTCTCTCTCTCTCTCTCTCTCGGCCAGGACCCTCTGCCTGTCCCCCCTCCCCAGCTCCCGGCTGCTTCGCCTTTCCCGGCCACCGCTCCAGCCCCGGGCTCCTCTCGCCGCCGCCGCCATCTGGCATCAGGCTCGGGTCTGCGGGAAGCACCGGCGAGATGCGCGCGGGAGGCTCTCGCGGGCGGAGGGGAAGCCAGGGAGTGGCCCGGGAGCCACCACCCGTCCCCGGCCGGGCCACCAGCGTGGGTCCTCGCGCTCCCGGGAGCCGGGGCTGAGCTGCGAGGCGTCGGAGGCTACTTTGTATTTTGTCCCTAAGAGTGAAAAGCGGGGGAGGAGCGGGGGGAACAAACGACCCAGGCCGTTCCGAAACTCCAGCCTGGCTGCCCGGTGAGTGTTCCGCGGGATGCGGCGGCCTGGGGCCTGGCCGAGGAGGGCGACAGATGGGGCCGGGAGAGCGGGGACTGGGGGGGGGGGCAGACGGAGCCGAGAGCGCGGCCCGCTCGTTACCTCTGCGCTGCCACATTGGCGTCCACCACGCCGACGTTCCGGACCCAGGACCTGACCGAATCCATCTCGGCGCCCAGAGACTTCTCTTTCAGAGCTGGTCCTCTTCCCAAAGTATCTTGGATCCCAAACATTTAAAAAGTCTGATCCTCTGCTGTCGCTTTAAAAAAAACCGAGTTAACAACAACGCAGTCCGGACGGTTCCCAACGCTGCCAGCGGGCCGTCGCCTCCCAAGCAATCCAAGACGAGGGATCCAGCGCCGAAGTTTGGGTCCCTCTCGGAAGCCAAAATAATATAATACTAATAATAGCCCGTCCTGTCCTCTGCGCGCGAGGAAGTTGGGGTGCGCCCCCCGCGCTCAGTCCGCCGCTCAGGCCCTGCGCCCTAGGGCTCGCGCATCCTTCCAGCTGCGGAGCAGCTCCCGGAAAGTGGCCACGATTCAGAACATCACCTGTTCTGGGAGAAACCGGAGACTGATGGCTGCCTAATCTCTCCCGTTCCTCCTGGTGCCCCCCTCCGTGTCCTCCCTTCTGATCCAATTTAGAAGAAAAAAAAATCCCCAGCAGGATCAGTTGTAAAAGGAAGGGGAAGACCCGGAGCCGAGAGGAGGCGGTGGCTGCGAGCGCCGCAGAGCCGGGCTACAGCCGCGCGTGGGCCCCATGAATGGGTTACTACGGCCCTGGCCGCGGGAGGCGGAGCCGCGGCCCGATAAGGAGCCTCATTTGCATGCACGCTCAGGATTGGCCTGCGCCCGACAGGCTGGGCCGACGTCCTCCGGCGCGCACCGCGCTGTGCGTTGCCGGGAGTCCGGGAGGTGAAAGGGGACAGAAAGCTGCGGGCGCCGCGTCCTGCCCGAACCCCGTGCGCGTGGCTTGCGGGGCTAGGAGCCCCTAAACCCTGCCCTGCCGCGACGTAGGGCTGGCGACGCGCTGGCTCGGGAGCGGGAAGCCTCCGTGGATTTGCCCCTAGAGGCCGGTTTGGGTAGCCTGCCGGGAGGCGTGTGCGCTCCCGGAGTTTGGAGGTGTGTGCGTGTTCGCGGAGTGCGGAGTGTCCTCACGCACTTGGGTCTCGTGCAAACGTCCCCCGGGGCGCCCACCTCCCCGGGCCGCCCTCTCAGGCCTGGAGTTCCCTGGTGACCCTCAGATGTTTTGTGCTGTTTGCAGGCTGTTGAGAGAAGAGGATATATGAAACAAGGCGGGAGCGGGGTGTGGACGAGCGAGGCTCCAAGTGCTGTTCAAATAAATAATGTCGGGGAAACGATCGAGGCCCTCAGGAAGGAAAACACCCGGGCGGGCGCGATCGGGATTCGCGCGGGACGCAGAGGAGAGGTTGCTGACAGATCGTGTCGAGCGGAGTGCGAAGGGGGCGGGGCGCAGACTGGGGAGCCCCCTCCCTGGTCCCAGAGCCCCGGGGGACAGCGGGGGGGGGGGTCATGAGAACTTCGTCCCCCGCGCCCGCGCGCGGTGGCAGCGATGCTGGCCGAGGGCTGGTGACCGGGAGGCCTGGCTGCTTCGCCAAACAGCTGAAACCCTAGACCGCTTTGTAACTATGCCGGGCAGCTCGCGGTGCCTATTAAAAATCCTCCTGGCTGGGTGTTATTTTCTTGCTTGTCCTTTTGTATTCTGCTCTGTGCATAGATCTGCTGCTGAAATCTAGAACACCAGCGCGAAAACAGATTTGAAGACAATGCGTGCAAATCTGTGCTCAAACACCATCTGCCGCGGGGCACACGATCAGCTGTTCGGCAGTTCGAGCGCCTGCACCCGACTCTCCTTGCGCACAGGGCATTGTCGAGAGCCTGGATGACACGCAGGAGACTTTCCCCTACTTAGGACTCAGATTTGCGCGTCAAGTGATGCCCGACCAGATCCCTTAGGTGTAGGCGAGCGCTCAGAAATGAACTTCGAGAGTTTGCCGCTAGAGGACACAGCGCCCCGCAGCTCCCTCGCCTGAGCGGACCAGAAGCTTCTAGACTGCTGCTCTCCTAGGACGGGACCCGTGCGCTGCCTGCGCCTCACCCCAAGGGGCAAAGCGCCACCCCAGACTGCGACGGCGCTCGGAAAGCGCTGGTCTCACTGAAGATCCACTGGAGAGAGGATGGGTGGGGGTGGGGTGAGCCCTCTCCGCCCAGACCCGGGTGCAGGGGCCCCTCCTACGCGAGTGCTCACGGTGGTGCCCCAGCCCAGGGCTCTGGCTTTAGTTGGACCAGAAAGGGTGAGGGGAGACATGCAGTCCAAGTGGGTGTTAGAACCAGTGGGTTGTAAAACACCAGACCAGGAGTTTCCGGGGGCGGGGGCGGG